>DF244845.1:0-22920 GCA_000507305.1 Breviolum minutum Mf 1.05b.01 | reverse complement strand
GATTTGACTTGAATTGCTCACTGTTAGTTGTACTGGAGAAAGATCTAGGATCTTTTCAGTTTGTTTGTTGGTTTTGAACGAACATCTTTAAAAAGGGGCGTTTTGGGGCCCCTTGCAAAGGGTTGGGTTGCCACTTCGCACGTGCAAAAACCTTTGGAAAGCTTTGAGGTGGCCATGGCACCTGTGAAGAATCAGGATGCGTTTGCGGAGAGGAATGGACAGGTGCCATGGGATCCGACAATCTCCATCGACCGGTCAAGTTTCATCATCGCGACCGAGTTTTCACGAGTTTTTTTTGGGGGCCCCTTAAATGGTGGGTGAATAGTAAGGGAAATTCACCCTTATTTCAGGAACATCTATATGGGGGTTTCCTAAAATAGTGCTACCCCCAAATCATCCATTTTAATAGGGTTTTCCATTATAAACCATCCATTTTGGGGTACCACCATTTTAGGAAACTCCCATATATGTTGGTGAAATATTATTCCATTTGGCCAGAATCCATGTTGTTTTACGAAAACTAATCTCAGTCTTTTGAGAAAAACGGGTGAGTTTTCGTTGACAACATGAGTCGTGGAATGCGGGGAAGGATCGACCGGATCGACCTTGATAGGGTAGGGTTGGATTGTTTATTTTGAGGATGGATTTTTGCAGTGATCTTCGCCGCCAAAGGCCCCCAAAAACCAAAGGCTCCTATTTTTTTAGGGAGGAAGACATTTTCAAGAACGAACTGGGCATTGGGGATGAACAATCCATCTCGATGAAGACTTACAAAAATTCTAAGCATCATAATCCTCGATTTCAAAGAAGTCGGTTCGCCATACTTTCTGTCAGGGATGGCGAAAGTGTTGTTGTGGTCAAAAACGTTGGGGATGAAAAGTTCTTCTAATTTGAAATTGGGGGAATTTCAGTCATTTTCCTTTTCTTTTTTGAAGAGGGTCAGGGTCAAGCAGCAGCTGTGGAAATGATTTTCTCCAAATAGATGTGACGAGTTGTCTCCGCTTGAGGTAGCATCTGTGACATTCCACGCTGCGAGCAGAATTGCAACCAACGTTCCTTGAGTTTGGAGATGATTTTTTCTGCAAATGGAAACCTTCAAATCTTAGTTTCTTTCTGTTGGAGACTTCTTTTCCCACCCAAAAAAAGGTAGCATTTTAGCGCTTCTTGTTTCCAATATATAATTACTTCATGAGGGAAACACATTTTTTTTTGCGAGTAGTATTTGGCACTTTCGATCACTCTGGCGGTGGAGACTTGTTTCCTGTGATTTTTCTGTTTTCTTTTTTGATCGTTTCCTGTTTTGAATGGCAACACTGACTGGTGCAGTCAGCATTACCAATCATTTGGACAATCATCCAATCCGCCCCAAAACGACATGACACTTCATCAGAACTTAAGTTTGAGAATTCATGGAACTGCGGAAAAACGGTGGTGGCAACTCAAGCATGTTATAACTTTCAACCCGAAAATTTTTGGAAGAGTTCCACCCATTTTTGACAGTTTTAGCATATTGTTCAGATGGGTTGGTGGTGAAAAACCACCAACCAGACTGGTTTTCCAAGTCCATCAAGTCCCTCCTGTGGAGGTTATAAAAATCGATTTCTCCATCCGAAAATTTTGCATGGAGAAATCGCCGGCTGGAATTAAATTACCGAACCTTTCCTGGTAAATACTTACAAAATTAGGTAGATTCTTCATTGCCATATGAGTTTTTTTGGGAGTGTAATAGGTATTAGTAGAATACGTCATTACCATGACAATGCAACATCAGCATTATTGATAGGGGATACATCTTTAAATGGTTGTTGTCCTATTGTAATGTTAGTTTTCCGGAGTGTATTCCAAAAGATGTGCTCTAAAAAAAAACCAAGAGATTCAACATGAGAACAGAAACGACAACTTTGCTGTTCAAACAAACAGCTCTGTGACTTTGATCAAAGCACGGCAACTCTTGGTGTTTTTCTCAAAAGGAACATATCAAATTCGCAAACTGCAAACTTCAGGGATGATAAAGATTTTGCTTGGAAATTGTAGATATGTCCTATGTTCCATGTTAATCTTCCAGAAAGTAAAGAACCAGTCTTTCAATGGAAAGTACAGTATCCGGGACCAAGAGGTGGATTTTTCTTCGTTTTTTTCAGGTGATTTACGATGAGTTATTGGAGGTCACCCTAGCTAGAAAGCCACTGCTTGATCCCTATGGCCCGGAATAAGGGACACTGATATGATTAATAATCCCTTACCCTCTGGTAAACTAACATGGCAATAGAAAATGGACCCGGATTGAAGATGTATTTCCTATTCAAAATGGGGATTTTCCATTGCTATGTTAGTTTACCAAAGGGTAATACGGCCGCTATTTCCTGGGGGAATCCCTTAGATTCCTATGACTTTGGAAGCTTTTGGCTTTGAAACCGCTGAGGTGGTATGTGCATCCATGGTCAATGCATTTGCCAAGATGCTTGGCATGGACGTGCTTGTCACATCAAGCGTTGTCCCAATGACTGTTCCGGTGCTGGCTACTGCTTCAATGGTGTCTGGGAGAAACTTCATCAGATTTTTTTTTGATTCCTGCCATAGTTCACATTGTAAATGGAACCCATTTTCAGGGGGATCAAACAATGCAAATGGTAATTTTGAAGGATTTCGCTTCTCATAGTGCATTGTTTGGGTTGGTATTGGGGGTTAATTGATCAATCCCAGAGCCATTAATTTGAATTCTTGACCCCTACCGATCGCCAAAGAAGATCTTTTTCGGTAGATATTACAAGATCGGGATCTACCCAGGGATCAATGATCACTCCTGGGCGACAGCATTCATTGTGAACATTTAACAGCAATGGATCTGACATTTTGGTCACGATACGCCAACGAAAAGCCAACATGTTTCAAAGAGTTATGATATATATATATAAATATACGCGCAAACCGGGACGTTCGCCGACCCGACAGTACGGTGTTTTAAGGCCTTTTTTGACTTGTGCACCTTCGTTAGATTTTTTTTGGTGTTTCAAGAAGATTTTTCTTCTTGCAACTCAGAATCAAGCCAATCCAGGGCATCAGGGTAAAAAGCGTTGGATGGGTTCACTTTACACGTTCCTTTGGAACAAGCCTCACGATACTCTTTCAAAGCTGTGAGCACCGAAAAAAGTCCTGGACAACGATGCAGCCTTGCAGCTGCCAAAACTTGGACTTTTTCTTTTTTGAAGAAGCAGCAAAACGACCAACATTATTCATTCGCCTCAGAGTACCCTTGATTGCCCCGAATCGACTCTCAGCTTTGTTGTCTCCACCAGCAACAAAAAAACAACGTTGAGTTTCTTTGACAAGTCCATTCCGTACCACTTTAAACACGGGTTACATTACATGTTTGGGCATGTGTAAAGTATGCACCGAAGCAGTCCATTCCATAGCACTTTAAACACGGGTTACATTACATGTTTGGGCATGTGTAAAGTATGCACCGAAGCAGTCCAGTCCATTCCGTAGCACTTTGTCCAGCAAAAAAAGCCCAAACGCCAAAACACGGCCCCGGCAAAAAGGACCGAAACCGCGCAAGGGGTGTGTTTCAGGGTCGGCGAACGTCCCGGTCTGCAGGTATATATATAAATATACATACATAGGTAATATAATATATACATGTATAAGTACACACATTTCTTCCAAAATGATTATTTTTGGTATCCATTCATCAAATAAATCAGTTTTCAAAGCTTGTTTTGTTTCGGCATTTTTCCAGGAACACCTCCTATACCTTGATTCCTTGAAAATCCCAAGAGGGATGAGTTGATTTCCCTGAAAGAAATTTTCACCCTGGTTGTTTTAGGGTATTTTGGAGGGTGAAAAACTACCCAGTGATTCTACTAAATCATGAAACAAGGATCCCTATTAAATCAGCCAGGATTCAATGCCTCCGTTGGATTTTTTGTTGCCAATTGAATTCTTTTCGTTCATCATTGCTGAATAAAACTTGCTGAACGACCCCACACCTTTTTTGGGGCCATCTAATCTACTTTGACCCCTCCAGTTTTTGCAGAATTTCGAAGAAAGGGCTCAACATTTCGGATGATGCAAAGGAACTAAGAACCACCGAACATGGACCTCTTCTTTTTCACTCGCGCACCTACTAGGAGGGGTTAGGTTAGGAGGTGACTTTTCAAAGTCCTTTAAAACCTCTACACCCCTGAAATTTGTACGAACACGTGAAAAACACTTTCAAAAAAATAATTAGATAACGATATTTTCAATCAGAAAATCAACTCATCTAATATCACATTGCCTGTTGAAATGTTGCCTCCCCAAATCCTCTTTTGTTTCCGACTCTTTTCGGAAACAACGCTCCAAGTAGCTGCTGGCAGGCACCTGCCGTTGCAGCAGTGGTTTTGGTGGTCCCAACTGCAGTGAGGTGTGGGCACGGGAAGCCGGGAAGCCAACGAAGCAAGGAACCCTAAGAATCAAACTGACCAAAAATAAGACTAGAAACCCCCGATTTTGGATGATTCAAGTTCCCGAACTTTTCAACAAAACAAATAGTTAACAAAAAGATGCAATATACATACCTAGAACCCGAATGACCCTTGTTTTGATTGGAAAAGGCCTTGTTTTAGAGGGTTGACCTTCAAAAATAGAGGCCATTTAGGTTCTAGGTATATATATATATATATCCACAATAGAGGATGGACCTGGAGTTTTTTGTTTTTTTCCTTCCGAAAGTCTGTAGTGAACTTACAGTAACCATACTGTTGATGGAAGAAATGCGGCTAACCAGTTGAGGTTGGTAGTTTATCCCATTATTTTCAGGGTTTTACACATCTCACAGCCATCAACAGTAGTAATTCAACCATCCCAATTTTTCTGATTGTAAAAAAGGGCCTATAGATTCATGAAAATTGGGTAATGAACTCGAGTTGACTGACCATTTCCGATTTTTGATTTTTGCTGCGAAAAACACAACTTTCTGGACAGTCCAGAAATCAGATGACAGGGTACTTTTGGTCGACCCGGGTCGACATCCCGTTAATTTTTTTTTCGAAAAGAAAGAGTCATGTTTTTTGGTTGCCTCCCTAAGATGACAACCTGGAACCTTAAACTTTAAACAACCATTTATGTCAATGCTTGCTGAAGTTGGATGATTTTTGGAAAACCTTGACTTGAGAAATGGTTGTTTAACCAAACATCCATTAAAAAATGGATGTTTCAAGTTCCAGGTACCAACCAAAAACATCAGAAAAGCAACACACACACACACAGATTTTGGGTTCGACCATCCTGGATTTTTCTCCCTGTAAATTCGAAGTAGTTCCATCCTGAGGGATCATTAAATGGAACCCATTTTGGGGTGGATCAGGCAAGCAGCAAATGTATGGGATACTTTTGATGGGTTTCTATGCAATAATGAAATCCATCAAAAAAGATATCCATCAAAATCCATCAAAATCCAGTATAAGAATGGATTTTCTCACTATTTGGGTTGGTAACATATGGGTGTTTCCTAGAAGGGTGGTACCCCCAAAACATCATTTTTAGTAGGAAAACCCCATAGTTGTTGGGTACCAGCATTTTAGGAAACCCCATATATAATAACCCTTGTATTTTTTGAGTCTCCCTGGACGACTTCCTCCTTGGATCCCGTTGATTCTTCGACAAAATGAACGAATCATTTACATAGGCCTGAAAAACCAACCCATTGCACCTACTTGGATGCCTGGTACCCTAAACCACTATTTTTTTCCATGAATGAATGTTTGGTGAAACACCGATTTTTTTTGTTCGAATTTTTTGGATGTGGGAGTAGTGTGAGTTCCCTGGGTTCCTGTTTACGATTGGCGGCTTCCGTCGGTTCCTGTTTGGCTGTTTTAAGATGTGTTCAACTGTCGGGCCTTTTGTTCGGTCACTATCCTGTAGTGATTCTAACATATCCTGTTTTTTTCCTGTACTGATTGACCTTACAACAGGCCAACTTTTGCAAATTCTCATTGCCATCTCATGTCATTTTTTTGGGTCGTTAAAGCCGTTAACTTAGAACACCTAGTGTACCATTTCTTTTAGGCAACTGTGGCTGGTTTTATGGATAAAGTTGATGGCAATTAGCAGCAACTTGTTTTCCAGGAAAGTCCCTTTTCAAATCAATTTTCAAAAAAAAACAGGTCCGAAGTCAAAGATCAATCGAGACGCCAACCGAGACTCCATCAGTGTAGTTACCCTTTGTCTAAAAAATTATCTGGGCTAAATTTCACCGCGACCAGTTCCCACCCACACCGGGGTCCCGGAAAAGGGAATTTCCACCCCCAAAAACGGGTGGGCTTTTTAGGATCAGGGAATTTATCCGACCCCCAGTTCCATGCCCCGGTCCCGGAACTGAGGCTCAGGAATTGTGGTGGAAAATTTGCCCAGAAAACGACTTTTTAATTCCTAAATCCCTAGCCCCCCCAAAAAAAAGGACAAAAAAAACGACAGCTGAGAACAACAACTACCTTTTTTTCCTAAATCCCTAACTTGAACTTGAACTTGAACTACCTGATTATTCTTTTCAGAACAACCTGTGTTTAAAAAACCCATGGGTTTTTATGCGACAAAAACAACCAGCAACCCACGTGTAGAGGTGGTACACCAACGTAGCTCTGTGGTGGTGAAGTTGAAATCATCCCGTCCCATCGCACCACGACCTGGGGTGGAAGGTTATGAGGTGCCCGCCCGCGGGGAAGATGGCTGAAAGTTGTGGCTGCTCCCATGACCAAAATTCAGTTGTAACTAGGGTTGCATCTCTGAAAACTAAGATGACTGGCTGGAAAATCCACCAATTTGACAATAGGAAATTGTCAGAGTTGAGTGCAGTAACTCATGGCCCCCATGTAGCACTATGTATAGCATGTATAGATGTGTTACCTACCTACAGTGGCTTAAGTGAAGAAGTGAAAAAGGAAGCTGCTGTGATTTGTCATGGTAGCGGGGCATCTGAGATCCAATTCCTGTGGTCTTGGGGAGATGAGAAGGGACAGAAACCTATCCCGCACTTCTAAGCTGTTGCCCCTCGATCACGCTGAGCTTTGCCTATGTGGTCTTGGTGGTTGGAGCAATGCTGGCCCTGAGCAGGCCCATGGAGAACAAGTTTGCGGTGATGGTTGGCTACGAGGTGAAGTCCCTGGAGAACAACACCAACGAGGTCGAGAACTACATGGTCAACGAGGAGTACTGCGGGATGGAGCCCAAGGAGAAGAACCAAGGTCCTACTGCGTTGCCCTATGTGACTGAGGTTGAGAAGGAAAGCCTGACTGCGTTGCCCTATCAGGCTGAGTGTGGAAGCTTGACTGCGTTGCCCTATCAAGCTGGACAAGGAGAATGTGAAGTGAACCTGACTGCGTTGCCCTATCAGGTTGGCGAGATAAAGGAGCTCTACGGCAAGATCCTGAGTGGATTGAAGAAGTTGAAAGAGAGGTTGAGAATTGAGACACCGGTGCAGAACTCAATGAAGATCCTGTTGACACTATGCATGCTGATAGCAGTGCTGAGGATGAGAGAGACTGAAGAGCTGGAGGTGAAAGAGACAGCTCTAGTGCAATGGTTGGTGAAGGTTGCTACAGGAGTGCAGCTTGTGAGAAGCGTGTGCTTGGCCAGCAGCCCTAAGAGGAACAGCAGCAGATTGGAGAAAAGGAGATGCCACTTGAGCATGATAGAGAGAAGGAAACATCTACGAGTGTTGATGTTTGTGGCTATGGTGAGTCATGCGAGGTGCAAGCGAGGAGCAGTGCTAGTGGTGGTTTGGAGACTGCTAGCAAAGTGTTGAAGAGCCCAGAAACATTTAGTGGTGACAATCCATTAGATTTCCTGGCATGGAAGACAAGCTTTGAGACATGGCTTGGATTTGCAGATGAGAAGTAGTTGGAGAAAGTGGAGAAGCTGACAAGGAAACCAGTGATGTCAAGCTACAGCGAGGAACAGCAAGGAGTGGCTAGGAAGTTCTTTGCAATCCTATCGTCACATTTGGTGAGAGCAAATTCGAAGGACAAAGATGGATTTGCTCTATGGTATGACTTGTTGGGTGAGTTTTTACCCAGTACGAAGCAGAGGTCATTGTCATTGGCCCAGGCATTGAGTCAGTATCCCAACTTCAGTGGGAAACAATCGATGATGGAATCAATCTTACAGTTTGAGCAGCTCGTCCAGGCCTATGAGACTTCAAGCTCACAGACCTATCCAAAAGACTTGATGACAGCTACACTGTTGAGGTGTGCACCAACAAAGATAAGAGATCACCTACAGTTATCACTACGTGAGGACAGCTTATACGCAGATGTGAGGGAAGCTATGTTAAGCTACGAGAGGGTGACTCGAGGATACACCCAGGAACAAATCATGAAGACCTTGACAGCTGACCATTCCACTGATGCCACAGTTCCTATGGAAGTGGACAGAGTCAAGGGTGACTACAAAGGAGGAAAAGGTGATCATGGCAAAGGAAAGGATAAAGGTCGTGGCAAAGGCTGGTGGAACAATGTTTGGAGCTTTGGCCGTGGTCGTGGTAAAGGACGAGGACGTGGATTCAAAGGAGGTGGCAAGAAAGGTAAGAGCAAAGGTAAGAGCAAAGGAAAAGGAAAAGACAAAGGACACAAAGGAGGAAAGTCTAAAGGAAAGAACAAAGGAGGATGTTTCAATTGTGGTGATCCTAATCACTTCAGCAGAGATTGTCCCAGAGGTCGTAACTGGCAAGGAGGAGTGAATCAAGTTGAGCAAGAACAGTTTGAGGAACAACAACAACCTGTTCAACCACAGCAAGGACAGACTCGAGGACAAGACCAACAGCAGTACTTTAGACAAAGTATACCTGGTACTCAGACTACGCAGACTACATACCGAGGAAGTACTACATCGTCAAATTCTACAGTGAGGAGAGTATTTCACCTTGGAAGGTGAAGTCAATGATGATGGTACACCTACATCGACATCAACAACTTCGAGCAATACGGTTGAGGTTGAAGAGAATGAGGATGATGTAGAGTGGGTGATAGTTAGAATGGCAAACCAGGTGGATGCAGTTATCTTGGACAGTGGATCAGATGCCAATGTCCTACCTAGGAGCTATGCATCTGACAACATCTTAGCCAGCAAGCACAGGCTGAGAAATTGTGAAGGTACACCTTTGAAGACCTATGGAACACGAGAGACAGAGCTGGTGGTTACAACAGCTAATGGCGAGGAGGTTGTGCTGAAGCAGATGTTTGTGGTTGGAGAAGTTACAAATTGTCTACTAAGTCTTGGACAACTACTTAAGACAGGTTGGTCATTGGTTCATCGAGGAGAACATGGTGAACAACTTGCGGTGCAGTCACCAGAAGGAAGTGTTGAGGTGCCAGTCTACTGCAAAGGAAGTTCCTTAGCAATGGATGCTTGGATAAGATGTGTGAATGAGGAGCCACAAGGAATCCCTGAAGAAGAAGACGAGTTGGAAGTGAGAGTACTAGTGTCTATGAAGACAGACTTTGATGCAGATGTCTTTGGACTTTGGCATG
The DNA here is from genome assembly GCA_000507305.1 of Breviolum minutum Mf 1.05b.01. Classification (NCBI taxonomy): domain Eukaryota; class Dinophyceae; order Suessiales; family Symbiodiniaceae; genus Breviolum; species Breviolum minutum. The sequence continues at coordinate 13,414 of DF244845.1, read as the reverse complement.
CTACGAGTGATGGCAAGGTCTACAAGAAGTACAGAGGACGAGACTATGAGGATGGCAGAATGATGTGGGGTGAGTACAGACCCTACAGGACAACACTGAGGAGACCTATGGGATCACAGAACAATGAGTGGGAGTTGATAGAACACTCACAAAACTACATCGAGAAGGACGACTCTGGAGGACCAATTGAGGAGTGCAGAGATGAAGACTTTGAACTTTTGGCAATCTTGTCAAACACGCTGATGGAACTTAGTGACATAGCCGATATCCTTGGAGATCAACCTTTAGCAGAAGCAATACTTGGACCAGAACTACAAGTTGATCATCCAGAACCTGAACAACAAGTACCTGAAGAACCTTGGGGTGAAGCAATTGGACATGAAGAAGGTGAAGCAATCCTGGAGACAGTGAATGTGAACGGCATTGACCTTACTGAGAGGTCACCAATAAAAGATCTCAGAAAGGCATGTGAATTTCTGGGAGTTAGCCAAGGAGGTTCCAAAGTGAGGCTGTATGAGAGAATCGTGGTCACAAGATGGCTTTGAGGAGAAGAGCGGTTGAAATTGGATTTGAGGAGTACCACAGAGGAGAAGTGTTACCACGTGAACAAGAACTACCAAAACAACCGTCAGAGAGAGAAAGAAGGTTGCACAAGTTAACGCATTTGCCATACCGTGCATGGTGTGCACATTGCGTGGCTTGCAAGGCAAAGGACGACAGCAAGAGGAAGACAACAATTGAGACAGTTCAACAGAGAAGTTTTCCTACGGTGCAACTGGATGTGATGTTTGGTGTGAACAACAATGCAGTGGTGCTACTAGTGGATGTGTGGACGAGATTCTGTTATGCCGTACCTATGAGGAGGAAGAGTGGTGCAGCAGTGGCAGAAGCAATCGTGGCATTTCTGGGATTACTTGGATACTTTGACAAAGTGGAGATAGTTTGTGACAACGAACCTTTAAAGGGATTATATTGAGAACTAGGGTTGCATATTGGGAAATAGAGTTTGCGCAATAACCTCGGAATGATCAGTAGTTGAAGGATAAGTTCTTTATGTCAAGCCCCCATCTTCTAGAGGAATGGGACCCATGCCCACCTAATTAGGGTTTTGAAGGTTTGAAGGAGGGGTGGTGGGGAGTACGCCGCGCTGTGCGGCTGTGGCAGCTGCTGGCCCCAGTGGTGAAGGCCGGCCATGCGACCTGCCAGTTGGGCATAGGTGTCCGGTGAAAAAGTTTTTTATATCGCCAAATGGCAGAAAAAATATGGAGCTGGAAGTTCCTCCCACAAAATTTTGCAGACTTCCTAATTTTTGATTCTTCAAAATGGATTTCTTGGGGCGCCTTAAAAAGTATTTGGTTGGAAGGCACGATGCCCTGAATTTTTAGAAGGTCACTTTGTATAGCTTCATATATGATAAGTTCTCTCTTCCTGCGCCAGAAAGGTCTGAGAAAATGATGGTGGCATGTAGTATCAAGAATTTTGTGTAATTTGATTTACTTTCTCTACTGATTAAATTTTACATAAATACGAATAGGATATGTGTATCCGTTCATAAGTACGCAAATCTTTCGAAAGGAAAAATACACCAAACAAAGGTATATAACATATAGATTTACGATTTATCTCAATAGATAATGAAGGTTGTACGTTTATGAAAATGAAGGTCCCGGAGACCTGAAGGCTGGATTTCGAGACCTCACAAAACAACAAAACTTCCTTTTACAACATGAAACGGCTTTGATGAACAAGCTCACATTCCTTTTGTCGCCGGGGCATGGTTGATGCTATGGTGTTGTTTGCAAGTCAGTAAGCGTGAGCGAACCTTTCTCATGTTTTCCAAGGTCATGGCATCAGTGCAACCTTTAGGACTTTAGGGATCCTGGGGCTTAGTAAAATTGCCATTCTTGGTCGCCAAAGGATTGTTTCGTAATTAGCTCACCATGGGATTCTCTGCGACTACAGCAGGTGAAACTCAGCTGCCATTCGGCGGGCAGTCTCATGCCCCAGCTTTTGGAGGCGGAGCGCTGCTCGTAATTGTGCTTGCAATCCATTTGGCCCTTTCAAAGACCCACCTTTGTCAAACTTCCGAACTGCGGCTCCAATTTTTTTTTTCAAAGCCCGGGTATATTTTCCACTGGACTTAAGTCTTTGCAGAATAGATATTCGGCCGTTGGTGGCTGGCTACGGCTCTCAACCAAAAAATCAGAGGAAGCATTCTTGTCTCAAGCACCTGCAGCGGGCGGCTTTGTTGCGACAAGGCGCCCCACCAACTCAGCACTGCCAAGAGCAGTGCCGAATTTGGGTCGGATGCCATTCTGGGTTTGGCGGGTGCTCCAAATCCACCAAGCAGGCCAAGAAGTTCGCAAACGCACAGGCGAAACATTTGTGGCCAATGAAACCATCTATGAGGCACAAATCTTCGTTTCCAAGTCTCCAGAACAAATGCAAGGCCCGCTGGAGGCATGTTGGGAAATGGCTGGCGGTGAATTTCTTCGCACAGCCGCAGAGAAAAGTCGCAAGAGGCTTCGTCGAGCCGTCTTTGGTGGTCACAAGAAAAATGTGAAGAAACAAAAGCAGAAACAGAAAGATTCCCGATACCAGCTCCCTCTGACCGCCTTGCTGAGACGGGGAAATTTAGTGGGGGGCGGCTTCCACTTAACACCATCGAAGCAGATCCCATCATACGTGCGGCGGTACTTGCTCAAAGAGCTGTGCCCAACCGAGGATTCCGAGGATTCAGAATAATGAAAATGACAAAACTGTGTGAGAATGATGTTTCGGCACGTGTTTTTTGCAGGTGAGCCGTTGTTGCATGGCCAGATTGTTACGTAGATCATTTTGATGCTTCGTACAATAGTTTTGAATTTTGCATATACACATCTATAGTCTCCCAATTTTTTTGCAATGGGGGGCACGGCACGTCAACCAAATTCACGCGCAGGGGTTGCAGCCGGTATGTTTTTCATTCAAAGTTTTTTGAAGTGGGAATTGGCGGCTTCAGGGTCTCGAAAACAAGGGCCTTAGTCTCAGAAACTTAAGTTTGTGAGGCCTTAGCTTCCTTCCAAGAGGAGTACTTGGAGGATCCCCCCAGTCAGTAAATATTGGTTTGTTCCCCTGCGAAATGGCTTAAATGGCTTGTAAATAGAAATATTCACTAACTGGGACGGCACTCCAAGTAGGTGATCGATTTTAAGCATTTTTGATTCAAAGCGCCCTGTCACAAGGATGGTGTAGATTAACCCCAGGTCTCAAAATTGTTTTTTTACATTGTACCTGTTGGGGCTAGCTATACCTTGATTCTTTTATTTTATTTTGTGGCAGGTTGCCTGGCCTTCTCCACGCCGAAGTCGGCTGCAGCCAATGCAACGGGCAAGCGCCCGCCAAGTGGGCGGAATCTCCCTTTTGCCAGCCCCCTTTCCACCTTTAGAACATGGATATATAATTGAAGAAAAACACGTGACCCAAGTATTGAAATTTCAAATGATTTTGATGGGCAAATCATGCGCCCGTCAGCTTACACATCTTCAGAATACCTTCAAACATTAACTTCTATTAGTGCTGCTGATGGCAAAATCAGGCACCTGTCCGCCTAAACTATTCCTTGGAGTGATCCCACACATCTGTGTACTGGTGCAAGATTTCAGCTATCAACACGAAGCATGTTTGGCTTTATATACACATCACCCACGAATGTGTCTACACCATTTCGGTCCGTTTGTTATGTAAACCCCGGAACGGCCCAACTCTATTTCTACATATTCAACTCTAATTCTGGGAATTGTTCCTTTTTACTACGAAGAGGAGTTGAACAAGCAAAGGTGATCCGTGAGAAGTCGAAGCTGGAAACGACGAGTCAGTTCAACAAGGCGTATGACAAAGGCCGTACAGCAATTGCAGAGAGAACCATACAGACGGTTCGAAATCAGGCAAAGACTTTGATTTCACACTTGGAGGAGAATGCCAAGACGAAGTTTGCAGACGGACATCCCATACACCTATGGTCATATGTCCATGCGACATGGTTGCTGAACAGATACCATGTTCATTCCGCTCTTGGAATGACACCGTACCAGTGTGTGTACGGAAGGCCATACCTTGGACGTATCTGTGAATTCGGTTCTTTTGGTAGGAACAGCTTCAAAGTACATGCCCAGGTGGACCAAAGGAGTCTGGCTGACGATTGGAAACGAGGAGAACAAAGCAAGTACCCCACAACAGTGGGATGAGGATTTTCGACGAGGAGTTGGACAAGGACAAAGAGAAACTTGGAAAGGAGTCACTATTCCGGAGTGGATTAGGACTAGTGCTGTATGTGAGTCAGGACCGACCAGACATACAACAAGCTGTGAGGACACTTTCGTCTTACAGTGCACAGCCAAAGACGAATGCTTTGAATTGGCTGAAACACCTAGTGCTGTACTTGAAAGGTACAGAAGAACATGGAGTTTGGTTTGAAGAAGCTGACCCAGGAGCAGTTGCAGCAGACCGATGGCCAGTTGAGGACGAGATTAGGAACAGAGAGAGGTCATCAGAAGTCATGGTTGAAGTGTTTTCAGATAGCAATTGGGCAGGATGTGTTTCGAGGAAGTCAACAACTTCGACATGTGTTTTCGTCGGAGGAAACCTAGTTTTGAGCAGTTGCAAAAGACAGATGAGCGTCGCACTTAGTTCGTGTGAGGCTGAGCTACTGGCAGCGTCGAGTTCAGTGGCCGAGACGATGCAGGCGACGAGTTTGGTGAAGTTTTGCATGAGAGATGGGGATAGGAAGAACAATGAGAAGGTGTCAACAACACTTTACGTGGACAGTTCAAGTGCAAAAGCTTTGATGTTGCGCAGAGGATGTGGAAGGCTCAAACACTTAGATATAAGATACTTGCGGTTGCAAAGCATGGTGAGACAGCAGTTGGTTTTCATAAGCAAAGTTGGAACAAAGAATAACCCCGCAGACATAAACACGAAACCACTAAGTCACAACAGGAGACAGTACTTGATGAGTCTTTAAGGCATGTCGAATGACGTCGAGAAGGTAGAGATTCCGGACGAGTACGTGGTTAGGAATATCTACGGTGAGAAAGCTATGAAGCGAGCACTTTTGGTCTTGGTTGGACTACAAGGTCTACAAGGTGGAAGAGCACAAGGACCAGGAGACAGTCGAGACGGAGAAGAACTTGGACCTACAACGTGGAGTATGTCAACGTGGACTACGATGGTTTGGTTGATTGGTTTTGCAGCTATGGCAACTATGGCTTGGAGCAGACGAAACCGAGGACCTGAACGTGAAGGAGAAGACGGAGAACGACGTGAACGAGAAGAACTACTTGAAGAAGGTGGTGAAGAAGCTATGGTTGAGGACGACACCGAGGTGGAAGAAGACTTTGGTGAGACAAACAGTGAACGTCGTGCAAGATACCTACAGAGCAGTTTGTCAGAATGCAGTGACCCAGAAGAGTGGCAAGAACTACATCATTTTCAAGAAGAAGAAGAAAGTGATGACGATAAACCACCAGAACGAGGACTACCATCTGGATCTACACACTTGAATCCAGAAGAGGCAGCAAGCAGTGCAACAAGTGCAGAATTGAGGATCAGTTGCATGAATGACACAATTCATTCAATTTTGACAATCATGGCACAGTTCATGGTGATGCCATGGTACCAGAGGAATGCAAGCAGGAGAAAGATTGAGATGATGTTGGTAACAATGGAGAGAATGAGACAACTCTTGATACTCAACAAGACGGACAGCTACTTGGCAAGGAGGATCTTGAGGACTATGGCAGTTGGAAGAAACATGCACGAGCAGACTGACATGGTGAAGGATCTATTTGCGCTACTTGATAGACGAGTTGGAGCACCAACAGATCCATTTGTGGATTTGGAAGATGCTATGGCGTGGTGTTTGGGAAACTTTCCCAGATTCAACAATTTCCTGAGTGATGCACAGTCTATGTTTTCATTGATGGATGATGACAGTGATGATGAACCCAAAGGTGGTGGAAAAGGTTCCAAAGGAAAGAAAGGCGCAAAAGGAGACAAAGGTTCCAAAGGAGACAAAGGAAAGAAAGGAAAGAAAGGTACAACAGAAACCTTGACAACGTTATCCCCTTTCAGTGCTTTTCCAGAAGTGAGGATTGATGGATCAACAGTGAGTTTCAATCCAGGAGGTGAACTATATCCTGGTGGTGAAGGACTACATGCGGGAGAAGGAGAACATGCTGCAGAAGGAGTACATGGTGGAGAAGATGTACGTGATGGCAGACCTGGATATGGAGAAGGTGGCAGATACACTGAAGAGGCAGTGTATGCTGAAGGAGCTAGACGACAAGGAGATGATGGCAGTGTCTATGAGGATGCTGAAGAAGAACAAGCACAAGAAGAGGATGAAGAAGAAGATGGAGGAGAAGTCGACCCTCTATATCGTGGAAAGAAGGATGACGATGATACCAAAGATCCCGATGTTGAGGATGAGTATGGACAACACCTGAGAGGACAAAGCTCAGGAGGCAACAACAGTGGTGAGAGAAATACACGAAGGAAGATTGAGGCTACACCAACTACGAGTGGAGAAAAAGGTGCTGACAGTGAGATGTGCAAGGTGAACTATGACATGGCAGCAGCTAGCAGTGGAGCGCCAAGAAACTTAGAAGAACCTGTGGGAGCTCTACAGGAACTACACCGAGCACAAGAATCAGCAAAGAAGGCAGTTCTTGACAGGATCCACGAAGCTGAGATCCATGGTCAGGATACTGGAGATCTTGAAGATCTACTGTCTTTCATAACCTTGCTCTAAAATGGAGCTTGGGATGAGAGGTTGAACCTGGCTAGAGCGCCAGATTCAAAGGCAGGGTGTCAGAGTTGAGTGCAGTAACTCATGGCCCCCATGTAGCACTATGCATGTATAGATGTGTTACCTACCTACAGTGGCTTAAGTGAAGAAGTGAAAAAGGAAGCTGCTGTGATTTGTCAGAAATAATCTGGACATGTTGGGTTTTCCGTTGGCTTGATGTCATCTTAGTTTTTGGAGAGGGGTTTTTCACTCCAGTTATTTCGAGGTGAAACAAAACCCCAGTGAAACCTATTCATTTTCGGCCCTTAAGTAGGAATTAGGTATAACTCCTTTCATCACAATCATCACGTGGGCTGGCATCTAGGGGCCGATCTCGGCTGATAAATCACACTAGCTTTGGAAGTCCAAATCGACCATGAATTCAATGGTCTTTTGAAAAAAATAAACAATTAGTAAGGAGTTAAGTTATTAGATATAATAAAGCAATTCATCAAACATAAGTATGGGTACTAACCATATTATTACCCATTATAAGACCATTATCAGCATTCCAGGCAAGTCTTAACAAAATGGGTCTGACTAACGGGTCTATACTAATCAAACCGCGGTCCTCGACTCCTTTCCGAAACCTAGCCAACCCTCGATGTAGAGATTTTGTCTCACCTTGTTTTGCTGATCTGATTTTGTGGGAAAACCACAAAAACAGTGGAAAATCACAACATGCTTGGGAATGGAACAAAAATCTTTAGGGCACCAGTGACCTGTTTTTTAGATTCCCCTTTTTTTTTGCCACCCAAAAAAAGTTGTCATCCAAGCAGAACAATTCTTGGCGGAAACCTTTCTGCCCACCTTGCCATCATCCCTGCGCCAACGGCCCTTGTGATTTCCTGCTGCAACGTTGGCGAAAAACCGTACCGTTCGTTCGTTCGTTCGTGCGTGCGTTGGTTGGGATGAGGAGACTGCTAGCTTACACAACTTGGCACCTCATCAATGTCCAGACAATTGTAACAATCGAGGCGGACCAACGGGTGGAAGTTGATGTTGATTGGTCGTTGGGGAGGGTGGATGCTTGAAGAATGGAAAAATTCCCCAGCACCTATAGAACATGGTATGTTTGGCCATTTTTTGTTCTGCAGTTTCTGACAAACATCTTCAAATTGTAGGGATCAGTTTCTGACAAGCATCTTTGGAACTTTGTATGGTGGGTTTTGGTGAATCTTCTGGATGAATGATGAATGTCGCTGGAAATTGAAGTATAGATACGAAACAAAGGGAACGTTTGAGGTTACCGAGATTCATGAGATTTACGACATGTCTAATGAAAGGGTTAAATGGTAATTTCCATTAATCATTTCATAAACAGAGTTCATGGATGATATTGTTTGCGTTTTATTTTTATTTTTAAAATTTGTAGTTCTCTGGTTCTTGAGGATGGTGTTTTTGTTGAAAAAATATCACATGGCTGAATGCCATCATCTTCTCGCACTCCTATGATTTGGGCGGTACTCGAAAGGTGTTTGCAGCCCGGCTGGAAGATGTTTCTTGGCAACACACAGCTGTCCACATTTTTTTGAGGGGGACGAATGCACAGTTTGGTTGTAGATTTTGGCGACTTGAATGGAATTGTTTGAACGACAATTGATGGATGATTGATGAGTACTGATTGATTGATGCTTGATGATTGATTATGTTGGATGAGGATGGATGATTAATGATTAGTGGCTTTTGATGGACTATTAAAAGACTGTATTGACGGATGATGATGATGATGATGATGATGATGATGATGATGATGATGATGATTATGATGATGATGATGCTGATGATGATGATGATGATATGATGATGATGATGATGACGATGATGATGATGATGATGACGATGATGATGACGATGACGATGACGATGATGACGTTGTTGGTGTTTTTTGTTCTTTTTATATGATGATGGATGCTTGATAATGTTGCTTTTTGATGGATGACTGATAGTGGATGACGTTGGATGATATGATTACACATTGATCATTTACACCCCTGAAAATTAACATGTCCCCTGAAAATCAATGGTTGGAAGATGTATTCCCTACTGAAATACTGTAGTCCCTTTTAGGGGACATGTTAGTTTTCACGGGAGTACACATTGATCGTTTATCATTGGTCATTGATGGTTGAGACATGACTTAAATGGGTGTTTCCTTCAATGGTGGTACCACCCCAAATGAAAAAAACCAGATGGTGATCATTTTTAGGTTCGGAAAATCCCATGGGTTTGTTGGGGTTTTACCCACCATTTTGTCGGGTTCACCCCCCATATATATGACTTACACCCAGGTCGCTGCGATGCTGGTTACAGCGGCCCAAGCTGCGAAGCCTTTTGTCCCAACGCCTGCAGTGGTGTCTCGGAGATCGATGCCGGAGGATGAAGGGCGGATGGGGTGGCGAAAATGTGGTTCCGGAGGCAGTTGAAAACAAATTTGAAGACTGTAAACAAACAGGGGTTTTTTGTGTGTTTTTTTTGCACGAAAAAAATACAGTAGACGAAAAATTGAAGTTGTTTTAAATGTAGATGAGTTGTTTTTTTGAATACATGATTTGGTTTTTATACCCTTTTTTAAGAACTGACAGAATTAGGACCTGAAACATTGCAGATGAGATTGGGGGGGGCCACCTGTCAGGTGCTTTTGCTCTGGAGTGTGAATTTCTAGATGATTTGTTTTTGTAGAGTCAGGAGTTTTGGTGGTAAGGTTCTTAAAGAGGCCTTGACAAGCAGCGGCAACAAGTAGAACCACCTTCTTTTAAAAGGAGTTTACCTTGGAACACCTGAGGATGAATCAACAAAAAAGACCGACTCTTTCGGTGCCGTTTTTCCATCAAAAAATCCCCATCGTTTTGGCAGCATTTCCCCCCCAAAAGCAACCAACCAAAAGCAATGGGAACCCGCAACCCTGGGGTCCAAGGGAGGGCACCCACCACCTTTACCCTACCTGGGCCCCGAGGTCAGGGCCGTTGTATCGAAGGTGGCTGTTTGTGCTTCGCGGGTTTCAGTGGCACAGATTGCTCGGTGCAAAGTTGTTGCAATGGCCATGGGAGCTGCGAGGTGGTTTGACGGTTGATGTGTTGATGTGATGAGAGGTGATTCAAAACTAGGTGGTTCTGTTGATGGAAGAAATCCGGCGAACCAGTTGATATGGTAAATATCCCATTATTTACAAGGTTTCATGCATGTTGGGTGGTGCAGGATTTCTTCCATCAACAGTTTCAAATATGATGACTACCTGGAACCTGATGGCCATCCATTTATAAATGGTTGTTGAAAAATTGGATGATTTTTTTCAATCTTTACATGATTTTTTCCAATCTTTACTACATGTTGGTTTCAAATGTTTTTAATTTCTACCCCTACCTGGGGAAGATTCCCATTTTGATTCATATTTTCACATGGAAAACGGTTAAGTATTGGGTGATGTGGTCGTTGGTTTGTATAGAAAAAAAAGTGACACATGAAGGGTTTCCGGTTTCCCGCTCCGGATCCCCAAACCCAAACATGTAAAAACTCCTCTGGCATATTCCCGGGAAGGGGGACAAGCTCAAGGTATAACCAGCCACTGAGATGTACACCACTAAGAATTTGATTTATAATATGTCCCAAATTGCTATACCCTCCAGGAAACTAACATATCCCCCCAAAATGGCATTTTGAAGATGATTTTCCTTTTCCCAAGGTGGGATATGTTAGTTCCCTGGAGGGTATATTCCTTTGAGGAGATTTCAACGTTGAAAAAGCCGGCACTTTTCCAGTCGAAAACAAAAACAACAGGTGCCTGGCACCTGTGAGTGTGAAGCTGGCTGGGGAGGTCCTGTTTCTTGGCATCCGCAACCTGGGGAACCAGGTGCACCAGAAAAACCGCACCGCCTGAAGAACGTTTTTTTTTTTGGTAAATTGCATCGGAGTTTTCTTCTTTTTTTTGTTTTGTGTATGGGGTGGGGAGGGATTTTTTGTGAGTTTTTCATTTTTGGGGGGGTGAATGTAGGTTCGTATCCTCTTATTTCTGAAACAATTTGAGGTGAATTTTCGGAGGAAAACAATTTGAATTTTAACCTGGCCTACAAGGTCAGAGACACTGCCGCCGCCATTTTTTCAGTGACGTTAGAGGTGCTCTTAGACTCTTCTTTGTCTTCAAACAGATGCGTCATGTGTTTTGTTACCTCCCCAGGCAAATTGATGGTTGGCAGATGACATTTCCCTTTAATATGGCCCCCTTTCAGGGGGACATGTTCATTTTCGGGGGGGTTACCCAATTAAACTTGACACAGCATTTTTTCCGGATTTGCAACGGACAAATGGAATCTCATCCATTCATTGTGGAGTTTACCTTTTACCCTTTTTACCCGGCCATGCTGGATTTAAGGTGACAATTGATCCAACAAAGCTGGACGTGACCATGGGTTACTGTACGTATATATTATATATATATATAAGTATATGTATATTATATACGTATGTTTATTGTGCATACAACTGCAACAGGTGCAAGAGTACAAGCGACTTTTTGCATATTTTTGCTTTACTCCTGCAATACCCGGATGCACATTGCCATTCTTTGGCCACGTTCTAAGTCAAGTCAAGTGTCCTTTTGGAGCCATGTCCTGCGAAGTTAAATTGAACACATTACAAGGCAGTGTCATCACCCTTGATGTTCCAATGGCAGCCACTGTTCGGGAGTTGAAGTCGATGCTCCTTGAGAAGCACCCTTGTCAAGATCCGATTAGGCGCAAAGCCCTCAAAGTGGAGCTGCTTTTCGACAGCTCAATCATAGATGATGCTGAGACACTTGACGAAGCAGGGCTCGTGGGTGCTGAATCCCCAGTGACTGTTCCATACACAAGGAACGAAGTGGAAGCCGTAGAAAAGGATGACATCCATGCACAGGGATACTTCGGGGTGAAGATCCCCTCCAAAGTGACAAGCATTTCCAACGCTGCCTTCAAGGATTTACATGAACTAGTTTTGGTCACAATCCCAGAGTCCGTCACTCACATTGGCGACTTTGCGTTTCAATACTGCGATCCTTTGCCGAGGATCACACTCGGTGAGTCTGTGACCCACATTGGGGAGAGCGCCTTTGAAGGCTGTNTATTGGGGAGAGTGCCTTTCAAGACGGCGATTCTTTGGAGGGCATTTCTTTGGGTGAATTTGCGACTACTGGTGAGGGTGCCGTGGAAGACTGCACCTCTTTGGCGAGCCTTAGTTTGGATGCATTTGTGGCTCACATTGGGGAGAGTGCGTTTCAAGACTGCGATTCTTTGGGGGGCAATTTCTTTGGGTTTATTGCGGAGCCTGTTTGAGTCAGTCACAATTTCCGCAAGGAAAGGCAGGAAACGACAACGCGAGCAGTACGTGTGTACGTGACTGAGTGTGCAGATCTGTTTTGATGCCATTGGCCCAAGGATTGGTACAACTTGCGGAAAATGTGCTTGTTGCCTTGTGATGAGTCAAGGGTTGTCCTTAACACTCTATATACTGTACTAGGTTTAGATTTTACAGGTGCGCAGGGTGGTTCAGAAGCATGGAAGCTGCTTCGAACATTGGTCGGCACAAAGGGTTTACGTTTACACATACGTATCTTTAATAGGCAGTTTTCGCAAGACCTATCGAAGTCCAAGTAAATGATGTTTTTCTTTGAAGTTTCTCTCCGATTTTTGTATATAGATGTCCATGGCTGGATTTTTTTAGTCAGAGTGAAACCGACAAAATGTCCACATGACACAAATTCCTGGAAATTTTCACCCTGACCAGAAATGGAAACAACAAACATGTGACACAAATTCCAACATCTCGCCCTTTTCTCCGGGTTTTTACGAACCCAAAAAACAAAAGACTCAGCATTCCAGCCTTACAGGGTAGGTCGTGTCAGTACTTATAAACGGAGGTGAAAAAATCCCTATACAGTAAGTAGTAAGTAGGATTTTAACCACAGTTATCCAGTCATAAGGCTTTTTTACAATGGGCCCATAACTCCATTGATACCTAGTGACACGGCCCATCTTGTAGGGCCTTTGACGCCCCGAGGAATGTTCGGTGGAGTTGTTATGTAGCGATCCCACCTGTTCACAGCATGGCATTTGCCTAGATGGTCATTGTCGTTGTGAGGACCGGTAATGATGGGAAGGGCTGGGTTTTTTGCACCAAACCAACCCTGTTTTTATGGGTGGGAGGGCGGGGGGGGCAAGATGTTGCTAAAGCTAACTAAAGTTTCTTTTATCCCCCAATTTTTGTAACATTTTCTGGGCTGAAGTTCAAGGACCGAGGAGTTTTCAGGTCATTTCTGGTATTCAGATATGGTGGTTGTCGGCCTACTGCATGATGGTTTTTTTCAGTGATGACCTTCCAGCCATGAAAAGCATGAGAATTTCCAACCTGTTTCACCTGTTTTTTGACGATATTTGCCTGGAAAGATGAGCATTTTCCAGCTATTGTTGGATCAGGGAATTAGCTAGCCCCCTTCTTTTCCGCTCACACCGAATCCCTCTTTTTCCTGGTGTTGGCTGGTTTGTTTCTTTCGTTCTTTGCTTGCTTGCTTGCTTGCTTGCTTGCTTGCTTGCTTGCTTGGCTGGCTGGCTGGCTGGC
>DF244844.1:10107-33982 GCA_000507305.1 Breviolum minutum Mf 1.05b.01 | reverse complement strand
TTTGTTGTTGTTTTGTTTTGTTTGTTTGTTTGTTTGTTTGTTTGGTTGTTTGTTTGTTTGTTTGTTTGTTTGTTTGTTCGTTCGCTTGGTAGTACAGAGTTTTACTGGAGTAGTACTTTGTAGTACAGGAGTGGTTCTTTGTAGTACGGAGTAGTACTGGAGTAGTACTTTGTAGTACTGGAGTAGTACTTTGTAGTTCTGCGTAGTACTTTGTAGTACAGAGTAGTACTGGAGTAGTACTTGGTAGTACTGGAGTAGTACTTTGTAGTACAGTTTAGTGCAGGAGTAGCACTTTGTAGTACTTTGAAATAGGAGCAGTACTGGAGTCGTACTTTGTAGTACGCGTTAATATTGGAGTAGTAGAGTAGTACTGGAGTAGTACAGAGTAGTACTGGACTAGTAGTGGAGTAGTACTTTGTGGTACGGAGTAGTCTTGGAGTAGTACTTCGTAGTACGGAGTAGAACTTTGTAGTACAGAGTCGTACTGGGGTAGTACTTTGTAGTGCGGAGTAGTTCTGGAGTAGTACTTTGTAGTACAGAATAGTACGGGAGTAGTACTTTGTAGTACAGAGTAGTACTGGAGTAGTACTTTGTAGTACAGAGTAGTACTGGAGTAGTACCGGAGTAGTACAGAGTAGTACTGGACTAGTAGTGGAGTAGTGCTGGATTAGTTTGTTGTTGAGGTACAGAGTAGTGCGTTGTAGTACAGAGTAGTACTTTTCAGAACTTTGTAGTACAGAGTAGTAGTGGGTACTGTTTGGCGCGTAGGAAGAGTCCCATGTGTTGCGGATTGCGACCTGCCACAGTTAGGTGGAGACTTAGCATCATCTAGAACTTGCTGTCACATGGAGTTGCCTGCTGCGACAAAGGCAACAGATGCCAACTTTGTTCGCGTCAGCGCAAAAAGGTTCAATGAATCAAGGTTGTCACAAACGATTCTATAGGTACATGTTCTTCTGAATTACATATTCTTTACCTTTTGAAACTTCCGCGACCGCCTCGTGCGGCAATATGTTACATTATACCCAGTACGAACACAAGTTGCAGTGAAAAAAGTAAAAAGGAAACCTGCAGACTTCACTTGCCTGTGCAGCACCTTGTCTCAGCCCCCAACTTGAACACAAACGGAGTTGAGAGGGCGAAGCGTGCTGGTCCATCCATACTGCCTTGCAGTTGTATCACTTTTGCTGTGTGCTTGGCAATCAGGAACTGCTTGAAGCGGAGCAAAATGCGCAGCTTCAGCGTCAGACAGAGGCGTTGACACATGTGTTTGTTTCTGCAATGTGGCAAGTTTTTTGGTATCGCTTCATTTCCTCCGCCAAAAATTCAGCATCAGAGCAAACTTTCCTTGGGCTGCATGTGGATTCCAGGTGCTTGTCTTTTTTCGCATGTACTCTTTATTTTCGATCTGGCCTTGAGGTCAGAGGCGAGGGCCAAGACCCGCAAGACCCACGAGACCCTGAAGTATTCATTTTGCCAATTCTGAGGCCGATGAATTTTTCAGATGTGCCAATGTTTTCACTTCAAGTTCACACAGGTGATTGGAGTCGACCAGCCGGTTTGTGGTTCAATGGAAATCTTCTGCTTTTGTGCAGGAGTGGAATGTTAGTACTGCCACAAAGTCGTCATCCGATTGCAAGCAGCTCCATCACCTTGTCGTGTCTTTGAATCCGCGTTGAGTCCAAGGTGTGGACCAAGAACTCGTTAGTGCCCAAGACGAGGAGCTAGTGAGGCCCTGAATCTCAAACGTCCACAGCACTTCCAGGTTCACTTGCAAATACTTACAGCATTGATTGTGGTAGTGGTAGTGGTGGCGGTGGTGGTACTACTGGTGAAATTGGTGGGTGGTGGTGGCGATGGTGGGATGTAGTTTTGAAGTAGCCTGACAAAGCATCTCAATCTGATTTCTTGTTCATGACCAAGGTGCAGTTTACCCTTCAGGGTGGGCGGCGAGTCTGTCTTTTGCAAGATGGAGAAGATCTAGGTCGGGTTTTTCTCAATGCTTTGTAGTCTGATGTCCTTACCTCAGAGTCCAACAACTGCAGGTATTTGCATGACTGTGGATGACTTTCGGCCTCGGCTTGGCAATCACATGTCTCGAGTCAGATGGCTGCAAAACGGCTTACCAACTGGGGCGTTTGGTTTTGTGAAGCAGAATTCAACAAAATCTCCTATATGAAAACGATGTCCGTCATCAGGGCAATATGTTCTTCTCCTTTGTTCACCATCCCCAGGGTTAAATGTTCGAGATGATTCTTGCAGGGTTCCACAAGCTTCAATGCTGTGTTCCAAACTCTCCATGGTGCAGCATCGCTGTGGTGGACTTAGCCGAGGCAAAACTGGTCGGCAAATTCCGTGCAAGAATCATTGAGCCACCTCAGCTGCATGAGGCGCAAATGTTCGAAACAAGAATGAGTTGCTTGAGGGATTTCGAGCTGAGACGTTTCTTTGCAAGCCTTTGCCAGCATCTGCCAGTGTCGGCAAGTGCGTGCAGGGAATGAAATGAGGCAAAGCAGGTATGCTTGTCCACTGCGGGGGATGTTCACTTTGCGTTCTTGGTGGTGATTGCGTACTTTGGAGGGTTGAGCGGCAAGCAAGGAACTCCAGACAGGTCTTGAGAACCCACTATATTTTGGCAGTTGCAGTACTTTAGACGATCAAAGCTGAGAACATGTGTACAGTCAAGGGCAAGGCGTTTCGTGAAGTCCGAGCAACCCATCGGGGACGCTCGAAGGTTGATTTTGGATGATTTTGGTAAGTGCAGCACGTCAGAGGTATAAATGGTGTTCGAGGGAAGTGGGTAGGCAGAAGGCAGCATAGCTTCAACTGACGGCAAAAGCAAACAAAGAAGCCAAAGCCGGGGATTTTGCGCGTAGGCTACAATAGGCTGGCAGGCAGTCGGTATAGCATCTGGTACGAGGTATATAATGATATATAATGCATATTAATGATATTAATGTAAAGGATGTTTTGTAAAAAATTGTAGCGCTCTGCTCTGTCATCTGCTCAGAAGAGTCGTTGCACGTCCATGCGAAGTGAACTGCGCAGGGTGGCTTCGAGCTTGGAAGGTTTCAGGCAGTCTTTGACACACCGCTCCCCCTGAACGAGCTGGCAGAGCTCGGAGCAGGACGGGTCATCCAAGAGCCTGGTGGTTGCACATTTGGATGGTGAGTCAGCCAAGGAGAGCCTGCAGAAGAGGCCATTTTGATCCACTTTGTGTAGCCTCCAAAAGAATGTTTATGGTTTATAGAGATTTCTTGAACACGCAGATACACAATGCATCAAATTGCAAACTGAAGAATGCCTTCCATTTTCTTTCAGGAAACAACTGCAGCAATTGCCAGAAAGTGCATCGAGGCAAGTTCGTGCAATTTGTCGAGTTTTTGCGTTGAACCGCTCCATTCGTTTGGGAGTTACGTTCAATGGTTTTGCAGTTGATGGAAGCCCAGCTTGAAATGTTGGGATCAAGCAGCCGCTACGTTGCGGCCTGAGATGTTATGAGTTCATGAAACTGGAACGCTACGGCAAAGTCCAGCAGCACAGGTGACAGTTTGACTTTGAGATGCAATACTTCTAGCGCGTGAGAACTATGGTAAAGTGCACTGCCATAGACTCATAGACTATTGGCAAGCATGACCACTCTGACTTGCGTAGTTCACATACTTTATTATGAGGCAGCCTGTTTGCTGATGCGATGGTTGCAGAAGAATGGCGGGCTTAATGCACCTATACATAGACATAGATAAGTTAAGTAGATACATGGATCCTTGGCTAGGTAAAACGCAGATGAGGTAGATATGTAAATTGATAGGTTTGCAGAGATGCATAGACACATGTGACATAGATACAGCAAACATCGCTACATAAGTGCATGTTTATGCCTGCGGACCGATAACCATGCCCACGAAAGGCACAAAGAAAACTTAATAAAGCTCATTCGGCACAGTCTGCACGATCTTCCTGGCAGGGGATGGGGAGGTGGGTGGGTGTGGGAGGAACTATACACAGCAAAGATTACAAATTATACACATACTGACATACAGACAGACATGCATTCTAACATAGAGGTAGGCTCAACTTCAGATTAAGACCCGCTCTGATCCGTAAAACCCAAGCCACTTGGACTCCACCGTGTTTACAAGGCAATGCTGAATTGCCCCTCCCGAAAATTGCAACATCAGTACACCGACCATGTGTGTCAACCCACTTGTATCACCCCAAACTTCTGAAACCCATAGGGCAAACGGAGCAGGTATGGGTTTTAGATGATTACTCCTGTCAACAGTTGACGCAGTCCCGGTTTGGCTCTCTAAGATTGGGCGGAAGTTCTTTTGCTCATTGCTACACAACTACACTGGATCTTGCCAAAGACATTCTGGCCCTAAGGGCTTGAAATGTTACGCTGTTTGAAAACTTGTTTCACAAAACCATTTTGCGCCTCCAAGTGAGGTCTCATAAAAAGGATTCTTTATAGAATTTATGGTAAGGGTTGCGTCGATCCGATTGTATACTGAACTCTTTTTGAGATGAATGCTTGACCAGATGCTTCCTAAACTGAAGCCTACCTTTGTAGGCCTTCAGCCGAGCTAGTGTGTTGGGATTCGACAATTTTTGCTGAATAGTCACAGGATGTAGGATGTGTTGTTTTCGTAAATATTTTTCAACTTTGGTTGTGTACTTGCCTGGAAAGAAAGCTCCAACTTTTCCAAGCCCTTCGAAGAGGGCATGTTGCTTCATTCACCATTCTGATTCCGCCGCATTAACTTGCTGCAGTGCACCGACAAGCAAAGGGATCAAAACTTTCTTCGCCGCCTTTGTCTAATCTTTTATCTGAAGCGTTTTGTAGCAGGTGTTCACAGAAAATTGTGGGGAACTTCCTCCCCTTTTCCGCAGAAGGCGCCAATTCGGCACGCTTAGCCCCTTGATTTCTTGAGCACTGAGCGCTAGGATAGCTGTTTGAGTTAAGTTTCCATGGTTCCTTCAGCAAAAAGCATTTGTGAATGGTAGGCCTGGAAGTGCAGTGACATCCGCTGATATGGAGGCTTTGGAGAAGGGCTGCAGGTGTTTTGTGGCTGTGGACAAGATGTAGCATCTGTGAAAGGCCTATGTATATTGCTTCAAGAGGCATTCCTTGTGACCAGGTATTTTCCTTCTGGCTGCTCGGAGCAATCCTGCTGGATATGCCCCAGAGGAAGCCTTTGATTGCTTTTGCCTTTTGCCCCCTTTTTATTTGGAATGACAAGTGTAGGACACGCTTACGGAAGTCCACGGACACGAAAGAGCGGCTGCTTGGGTGCCATGCAACGCTGCAGGCCTGCAGCTGACAATTTTCCGCTAGACTGAGACACCCAAGTTTGTTCATCAAAGCAAAGGGAGCGAAGGACATGGAAGCAGTCTGGCAGTATGACCCAATATGACCTATGTGAAGTCGTATCAGCGCAGCTTGTCATCATTTGCTACTTCCAGGCAGGTGGATCTAGATGCATTTTGAATCTTCCGGGTGCTGACTCGTGGATGCATCCAAGGCCCGCGCACACATTGTGAGATTGTTCCTTGATGTGCTTTGGTTTATTGAATTTTGGGTTGAGGCAAGTCTAACTTTGTATCACTGGGGTGCCTATTATGTCACACTCACTATATGGCCCAATATGATATGATAAGCATACTGTGAAAAATATGATATGATATGAAATTAGTATAAAACAGTACAATCTAATGTAAAACGATTTGACATACAGTAATATGATATGAAAAATATAGATTTTGAAACAATCAAACATACAGTAGTGCAAAATAAGACTAAGATAATATGAACAGGTATACCATATCGTTCAATCTAAGATATCTTATGATATAATATGATGTACTGTAATATGATGTAATTTGATGTAATATCATAGTATAAGGTAATGCAACATGTTACGAAGTAATCATGCCTTTGATGCAGAAATGAAAGGGAGTGAACTTGTGAGAGTACGGTTGGAAACCCGTGGCCATTTTGGATAAAGGCCACACCCCAAAGTTTTTCTTTCCCAGTAGAGTAGTCATCAAGAGTGGGGTGTGGTCGGGATGACAGTCAAAGTGATAGTTAGATGTGAAGATGATGAGCCACCACGGGCTAGACTGCCTGAGGAGGTAGAAGCTTGCCTGGCAAATCTTGCAGGTCTGGTGGACACGCAAGCTGATCATGAGATGCGTGAAGCAGATCTGGAGGAAGAGCTCGAAAGAGCTGACGCTATGGTGTCAGACAGGCCAAGCTTGGAACACCTGCAACAGATGGTGGCAAGGGCATCAGAAGCCAGGGCGTCTGCGAGCATTGCGGAAGAGGCGGTGAATGCAACAGTCCAGGAATGAGAATGCCTCCAGCATTGACTTTACCATGGGAGATGGGCTTTGCGGCGATGGTGATGGGGCCTACTACCCCATGGGATGCCTTGGTGGAAAACTATGCGGCCCCGGCAGAGGAGAAATTGGTGAAGCTGGATGTCGACATGGTGCCGGTCATTGATGTAGATGACGATGAAGAGGGCCCTCCCCCAACTTTACTTGGAAGAGATAGGGTCAGAAAGTCAATGCTAGAGGAGGCTGAGCAGGAGAGGGAGAAGGAGATAGAGAGATGGTTGGTTGTCATCCATGCTCTAGGAGATGGGCCCCCCATGGGACACATGATCGACGAGCAAGGTGTAAAAGTGGTGCATGATATCTTTGCCAAGAAGAAGACTGGTACGCTCAGAACCAGATGTGTGGCGATCCTGTTGTACATCAGGTGGGCTCAGTCGAAATCCTTGGCACCCTTCCCCCTCTCCGTAGATACGGTCTACAGCTACGTGGATGATCTTAGGATGCAAAGCACCAGCCACAAGGGCCAGTAGTTTCAGAAGTGCTCTGGCATTCCTGAAAGGGACCCTGGATGTGAAGGGAGTTGATGCGATCTTGGACAACAGCGCCATCAGTGGATCCTGCCATAGGAGCTATGTGACGAAGAGGGTACTGAAGCAACGTGATGCACTGACTACGGCGCAAGTAGCTATCTTGGAGACCGTGGTGGAACATGGCAAGACGATGGCCGAGAAGGTCTTTGCAGGACACTGCCTCATGTGTGTCTATGGCAGGCTGCGCTTTGGTGATAGCCAAAACATCGAGAAGGAGCCTGTCATTGATGGCGAATACCTGGAGGCTGGAACAACGATGCATAAGACAGATTCTATGGTGGGGAGAGCAAGGAGGTTGCTTCCATTGGCAGCACCGGCTATGGGCATCAATAGAGGATGCTGGGCAGCGTCATTCCTTGAAGCTAGGAGGAGTGCTGGGCTCAGAGCAGGAGTGGGTAGACCATTCATGCCAGCTCCCTTGTTGGGAGGTGGATGGTCACCTGGGAAGTTGAGGACTTCTGAAGCCAGCACGTGGCTGTGTGATAGAAGTTGGTCCGCTTGACAATGTGGGGTCCCACAGCATGAAGGCTACAGCCCTCTCATGGCTGGCCAAGGCCGGAGTTCCCGAAAAGACAAGGAGGTTGCTAGGCTACCACGTAAAGCCGAAGGACAAGAGCCTCATCATCTACTCGAAGGATGCTCTGGCAGGGCCATTGGAGACGCTTCGTGACATCGTTCGAAGATTGCTATGGGGGAGTTTTCCCCAGATGTGACGCGATCTGGAAGGTGGAGATCAAAGCCTGACACGGATGATGAAGTTGAAGTCATTGATGGAGACAGCCAAGATGATGAAGATGAAGCCATGGGTTTGGAGCCTCCTACAAGTGAGAAGGCTAGCTCAGATGAGGATGATGAGCCGTCCAACGAAGCTAGTGACAGTGGTGCAGATGAGTCAGATGAAGGTGAGATGGAGAGAGTGGTGGAGAAGGTCGTCATTGGCCTGGTTGGGCCTGCGAAGAACAGAGGTATTGGCCAGTACAGAAATGGCCTTACTGACAAGATCCACTTGGCAGGAACTGTCGAGGGGAAGTTGGCTTGCGGGCGGCCAATCACCGCTACGATGATCAGACTAGATGAAGAAGTTCATGGTGCAGGGTTGATGTGCAAAGTGTGTACAGGCTATTCGAAGTGAAGTCTGTCTGGATGGAGTACTGTCCGCATGGAACAAAGTGGAGTTTTTGCATGTCAGGTTCAAAGTGCAACAGTCATTTCTTGTCGTTTTATTTTCCCAATAGATAAGCCCCACAATCGGAGCCCCACATGGATCCGCAGTAACCTAAGGGATGTAGTGTCCCCAAGTCAAGTGTGGGTTGATGACTCCCGGGAAGTCCGGGATTGAAAGTTAGGGCGATGTGCCCGTTTCCTCATGTCTGCCGGGTTGTCCGGATCAGGCCGCCATAGCAAGGAAGTCCTGCAGCGTGGTGAAGTGAGCAGTGCAGGACTGTGGGGTGCAGATGAGTGTTTGGAGATGTTTTTCGCGATCCCAAAACCACCGCGCGCGCGCGCCACCAGAAGAGGAATTTTGGCTTCATTTTGGCGCGCGCGCGCGCGGCGCGTTTTAGGTCTCGAGGGGTCTGTTCAAAAGGCCCCGTTCGAAATTTCTCAGATTTTCAGATGACAGATTCGATTTTTGAGCAGACTTTGGAAAGATGTTTTCCAACAAGTATCTGCCATTAATGCAGCAAAGTCCTAGGCACAAAGAAACCCATGTGTGAGTGAGGATGGCCTCACTTATAGACAGTGAAGCTGTTTTTACAGCTAGGTTGAGAGCCTTAGGACTCGATGGCATACAAGGTGAGTTTGACCGTATAGGATGGAAGACGATGTCCACATTTGCTTTTGCATCATCGTGGACACCAGGTGTGGGAGATGACACTGCCTTCAGGACGAAGGTGGTTGTGCCCCTGCTTGGCGGTGAGGACCACGTGGATGTTCCTAAGCTCCGCAAGCTCTACTTCGAGTGCTACACGATGGTAGCTGCGGATTTGAAAGGGAGGTTGGAGTCAGGCCCAGAAGACTCGACAAAGTTGAGAAAGCTTCCAGTTGCTGAAAGAAAGGCAAGGTGGGAGACAGTGAAAGCAAAGTACGCTCATATGAACTTCAAGTCGGAGGCAATGGAGCCAGCATATGCAGTGGTTGACAAGTGTCACACCATGCAAGTGGATGGTGATGTGAAGTACATTCCGCCGCACGAAGTTCCAACAAGAGATCAAGAGCTCCCAATCAGTCAAAACTGAGGAACTCATAAAGAGGGATGCGTCAGGACATCTACGTGCACAAGATCAGTCAAAGCTCCCGGAGGCAGACACCAGAACTGACTTGAGGATGCGCCAGGCATACGCCCGTAGGGGCCTTGCAATGGAGGTGGCTGACCTCATGACCTTCACGGTCCACGAGAAGCTGGTGGAGAAGCTCTTCATGGAGTACCAGAGAGATCCACCCCCTGGTTACCCCCAAGTATCTCTGCGTCAAGTTGCAGAGGCAGATCGGAGGGCGTGGAAGATGGTAGCAGAGAAGAGTAATGGAGACCTTGGCCGAGATGCAGCAGGATGGTG
Source organism: Breviolum minutum Mf 1.05b.01 (assembly GCA_000507305.1). Taxonomy (NCBI): domain Eukaryota; class Dinophyceae; order Suessiales; family Symbiodiniaceae; genus Breviolum; species Breviolum minutum. The sequence goes on along the minus strand of DF244844.1, from coordinate 24,495 downwards.
GATAAGCTCATCGAAGAGACCCTTACAGACCCGGCCAGGGGGAAGGGTAAGCTCAAGCAAAGATGGAGAAGCAGTGGAGGTTGAGCCCACAGGCCAAGGGAAGCGGAAGTTAATGAAGGAGAACCAGAAGTTGAAGGACCAGATTCGTGAGCTCAAGGCTTCAATCTGGGCAAGTGCAGCAACACGTGTAAGGACAATGAATGTGACAAGGGCCTGCACGTCTGTATGAAGTGCTGGAAGCCTGGGCACGGGGCAGTTGAGTATAAGTCCAAGTGATCCAACGCGGACAGCACAGCTGAAGTGACTCCAACCAGCAAGGCTTTTTCGATTGAGTCGTGTACAGAGTCAGCACCTGCTGACAAAATCCATAGTAGCCGTAGTGGCAAAGTGCATACAGCCGACACGAATGAAGGCGTGCAAAAGAGTGGGATGCCCCTTCTAGGTGCGCTTGAACTGTTTGCTGGCTCATGTAAATTGTCCAAGTGTCTTAAGGCCCATGGGTTCCTTGCTCATGGGATTGACCACAAGAAATGTAAGAACTGTGTAAGCTCGTGTGTTGTCCTTGATCTCACATCTAAGAAAGGACAGATGTTTGTAGAAGAGTCGTTGCTTCATGGCAAAGTCGCCTGCACTGCAATGGCCCCACCATGTGGGACATCGTCTAGGGCAAGAGAAAAGAAGTTGTCTCGACGCCTCCGTGCATTAGGAGTCCCTGAGCCAAAGCCGCTTCTAGATGCGGATTACGCACTTGGGTATCCGTGGCTGAAGGGCCTCGACCTAAGAAGGGTTCAACTCGCCAACAAGTGTTATGAATTCGTTGCTAAAGTTTTTCGCATTTGTGTAGAATGCGGTATCCCATGTTTCATAGAAAATCCCAAAGGTTCACCTATGTGGGACATTCCGTTCATCAAAGAACTGCTTCACCTTCCAGGAGTATTTTTCTCAGTGTTTCACTCTTGCATGCATGGAGGAGAACGTGATAAAGCAACTGCCTTACTGCATAATTGTGTAGACCTGTGCTGACTCGAAGTTTTGTGCGACGGACAGCATTCCCACAAGAAGTGTGGGGTGTCCAAAACTATAACAGGAGTAAAGTTTGATACATCAGAAGAAGCTGAGTACCCACTCCTATTATGTCAACGCATTGCTCGTTTGTTTGCACAAGCATGTATGCGACAAGGATGGCAGGCCCAAGCAGATCCCAGAGCTGCACCGGCAGTCAAAGTTATCCCAGCAACCTGGAAAATTGCAGGTGGCAGACAGCCCAGAGGTCGTGCTGCCCCCAGTCTTATCCCAGAAGATCTACAAGTAGTCTCGTGTGATGTCGATCTAAGTAAATTTCCATTCCTCAAAGGCAAGTCTGGTCGTTTCGACTTTGAGTTTTGCATAGATGGCAAGCAGTTTCCTAAAGGAAGCCGCCTCATAAACCTTCAACCATCCGTTTGTGGGGGAGAGGCTCAGAGCCAGAGCGGGGATGGAACCTTCAAAGTGACCTTAGAAATACCCCATTCTCCTATGGCAGCAGTCCAAGTGGCAATGCAGTGTCGGCACCGTTTTGATGCCCAGAACTTTGGCTACCACCGCTATCTATGGCCATTTTCTACAACCTGGTTTGGGGCCCAGAGGAGATGCATCGCCGCAGAGTGTCTGTTCTGGCATGGATGAAGAAGAGAAAACGTGAGCTCTCTGCAAGTGAACAAACCCTCAAGCAAGCCATGAATGGGGATATGGCCGAGATATTGGCTGGCAAGAGTCTCCTGCTGCTAAGCGAGTTGCTGCAGTCAATAGGATATGAAGATGTCAGTTTGCTGTGGACTTCAAACCTGCTCAGCTAGACATTGAAGATCTTTCAAAAGTGGCGAGGTTCTCGCACGATGAAGTTGATACGAGGATCCCGCAACATATGAAGGGAGGCGCAGTCTTGATCGATGGTGTTGAGACGAGGGTGGCTGACAAGGCCTGGGAGACCACTATATGCAGGAGGCCGATGAGGGCTGGATCAGGCGTCCACTCGAGAAAAATGAAGTGGATGGCCTTGTTGGGGAACTGTGGACACCGAGCCGAAGGTTTGGCATAGTCCAAAGTGGCAGCAGAGTCTTGCCCTTTGGGGCCACTGGAGCTGTTATGGGCTTCAACAGAATGGCTGTGAAGTCGCAAGTTGTCATGGATGAGTTCCTTGACATACTGGGGTGGGAGGTCTCATTGGAGGCCAAAAGCGACTTCCACCATATCCCAAGTTCACAGTCTTGGGTGTGGTTATCGACCTGACAAAGTCGGTGGGGGGCCTTGTGGTAGTGAAGAATAAGCCGGAAAGGATTGGAGAACTCCGTGAGACAATTAAGGAGGCAAAGGAGACCAGGACTTTCTCGTCTGCCATGGCAGCAAGAGTGCAGGGCAGGCTATTGTACGCTGAGGCACAGTGCTCTGGTAGGTGGTTGACACCGCTTCTGGAACCAGTCAAAGCCAGGGCGCTCATGCCGAGGACAGTGCGGTGGTTGTCACCACAAATTCGAGAGGCTCTCGACACCTGTGTTCTTGCAATGGAAAGGGCTCCTGATAGAGATAGACCTGGTATGCAGAGCGCCTCCTTGCCTTGTCTTCACTGATGGAGCATTCGAGGCAGGGGCTAATTGTGGAGCAGTAGTGTTGAGCCCCAGACACAGGCAAGCCTTTGTGATGGGCTTCCAGGCGCCCCAAGATATTCTGGCAGAGTGGCAGAAGGATGGGGCAAAACAAGTGATAGCGCAAGCAGAGATGCTCCCCATTGCATTAGTCAAGAAACAGATGAGATGGCACCACTGCTCCATAGGGCAAGGGTCATATACTTCATCGACAATGATGGGGTGAAAGAGGCCATGGTCAAAGGGGCCACGGACTCCTTGGCATGCAAGAAGATCCTGACAAAGTGTATGGTTCAGGACTCCAAGAACATTCGATGTCTTGGTATGCCAGAATCCCATCCCCATCCAACATTGCGGATGGACCATCACGCCTGGACTTCTCGCAAGTTGAAGAAGCCTTTGATGTGAAGATGATTGAACCAGTGCTGGACTACGAGAAATGTGGTGTTATCGGGTAGTCATACAGAAGTTTGTTTTCCATCCTATCCTAAGGATAGATTTCCCATGTTTAAATTCATTTCCTATGACACATCCGTGTACAGTGCGTGCTATCCCCATTTCATAAAAGAAAAGGTGTTCTGCTGTTTCCAACTCATTTCAGCATGAAAAAAACTTTCAAATGATGTATGAATTGATATAGTATAACGCAATGGGGCGTATTTTTGAATATATATATATATAATGCAAACACAAAAAAAGATTAAATATATCATGATGTAACGGAATACAAAAGACAATAATATGACAAACATTTTTCAAAACATACCAGATAATTTAGTTTAATAAAACCCCAAACCATTTGATATAAGAAAAGATAAAATGATTTAATATCAAATATGATAGAACCTATTTTAGTATAGTATAGGTTGAGAAAAGATCAAACAGTTCATTCAATGTGAGAATATACTGTAACATGAGATGACACAATGTAGTGTAATGCAGTTTACCGTAATACACTGTAATATAATTATAGGACGTACAATTAGAACGTATAATAAAGTGATTTAATACAATGTGATTGGAGATGATATGATCTAAAACAAAATAATCCAATATAATGTAAAATGAATTACTATGATACAATGGAACAATATGACATTTGATCAAATATAATGTGAAATGCAAAGTTAGAATATAAGGGAATGCATGATAACATAATGTGGTAAAATCTGAAAGGATTTGATATGATATGATGTGATATTGTAATACCATGATCATTGGGAAGGTGTTTGGATACATATTGCTTGCACAGTTTTTTGATACAGAGTTTGCTCCAAAGATTTGGTTGGGGCAGATTTTGTATTGTATAGCTTTGGTTGTTGCGCTTTTTGCCGGTGAGTTTTCCTGACTCCATGTTTCAGGATATCTTGTTTGACCCACTTCTTTTTTGACACATAATTCTCTTGAAAGTTCTTGCTGATACAAATTCTTGCTGAGATATTGTTCTCGGCGCTTAGTAATAATTTTTCTCGATTTTTGCTAGAAATTGATTTGCGTTCCAAAAAGTCTTGATATTCTAGAGTCTAGAGGGTATATTTTTGCCTTGGCTTGAATGCAGTATAGTCTAGTTATGAATGAGCGACTTCCATCAGAGAGTTGAAGCAGGCGTTGGGTTTAAGCGCTTGAATTGAAGCTTTGAACATCAAACACAACGATTCTGTTTGGTGGAGTCGACCTTAGGCAAAGCTTGTGAACACCTGAACCAAAAAACCTTTGGAAAAACAAAAAACCACTATACAAGAAAAAACAAACAACCAAAACTTTGGAACATCTGAGCAGGACCAACAAACCAAAGATCGGGTGTTGAATTTGTTCTCCCATTTTTTAGTTTTTTGTTTTTAAAAAGTCTTGAGAGAAAGGAAAGAGTTTGAGGTATGGGATGAGCCTACTCGTTAGCTGTTGAGAGGTTTTACAGAAAATATTTTGAGAAGGATATGCGAAGTATCTAGACTACAGCAGAGGCAACTTTTAGAAAACAGCGCAATATGCACAGCTTAGGTTGATTGACATTGACCAATAGTATTTGTAACATGGTAATAAATGTAAATGAGAAAAAACTCTTCGAATAATGTACAGCCGTTTAAAGTTTCCAGAGGGGCCCGCTTTCTCCACGTTCCCTTCTATTGTATCGTATTATTTGTACTGCGTCGTACAATGATATCACACTACATCATATTATGTCAGATGTATTTTTTAAATTAGATAGCCAAATATTTGATAGCATTTCATCTCATATCACATTATATCATATCGAAGCATAGTATATCATATCGTATCATATTGTGTCATGTTGGATCATGGTGGATCATATCATTTCACGTTGCTTCGCATTGTATCAGGTGGTATTATCTCNTGCTGGGTTGGGGTGGGGGGGATGTGAACGTTCCTTGCACTTGCACACATGTTGGATGCAATGGCGCCGATCTTGTGACATTGATTTGTTCACAAGTTTGGGTCAAGCCTGTAAAAAGTTGCGCAGATAGCCTTCGAAACTTTTGCCCCGAAAATGTGCTGTCCCAAAAATGCTTGCCGCTGTGGCGAAACGTGCAAAACTGACATTTTTCGATGACCCTTACAGAAGTTTAGCGTCTAATTCTAACAAGTCTAAGAAGAAAAACATCAAAAAACCCACAGTTTCTGCCAGTGTGCATTCCAAACTCTGGATGACAATGTCTTGAAACGCACGGCCCCTTGGAGAACGTGACACCATGTTTATGGTATATTACTAACCTTGTTGTGACTCTTCAACTTTCATTTCATTATATCGCATAATTGGATAACATATACTGCTTTGAAATATATCTAAATCATTTTTTGTATACTGTACAAATGATATGCCTTCGATGATAGTGTATAGTTGCAAATTGGTACATTATATGTAGTATGTTTGTTAGGAATATAACCCTATACATGAGAGGGGTATCTCCTCTTCCTCTTCCAGGACCTCTTGTTCTGGAACTGGCTCCTGGCAACCCAGGTAGAAGCTTCCTCCTCAACCTTTGAAGTGCAAAGGCACTTGCCACAGAATGGTTCCTCCTCGTCCTCTTGTCACAGGAGGTGGAAGCCTCCGGCACGGTGAACAAACTTTCACCCACCGTTCCATGTGGCAGCAGTCTGCGGGCCTGCTGCTCGCCGCAACCGCTCCCTAAAGGTTTGCCGGCCCCACTGCCTCTTAACCGAGGGCGGTCTCAGACCGCTCAGGGAACCGAGCCTCGTCCTTTGAGGGCCCTTTCCTTTTGCTTTTCCTTTGACCTCTTTCCTCTCTTATTCTTCTTAGGCGTCGTCCTGCCTAAGAAGCCGGTCAGCGGGGCCAGGACCAAGTGCCCGCAGGGCACACGCAGAGCACTAGCCCTAGAAGATCCTGGGAGCAACCTAGAGCTCCGCTACCATGTGATGGTGGCACACCCACCAGTAAACACAAGAAAGCTAACCAGCTAACTCAAACCTTTCGTCACTGCTTCAGATGTACGTGAGTACACAGAAAGAGAGGGGCTGCATGCAATCATGGGACCAAACAGGGATGGACCCAAGCGGCTGCAACTACCGATCCTCAAACCAATATCCTGCAGAACTTAGAGCATGCTAACCAGTCCATTTTGGAACTGGGCAACATGGTGCAGCAGCAACAGATGCAGCTGGCCCAGTTGCAACAGCAGGCCAATGTGGTGCGCCACCAACGTGGTGTATGTCAACACACTGGATGTGGACGAGGCACGTCCAGCGGCACAAACCCAGCCAGGTCTGATAGACACGCTGACTCTTGGAAAGCCAGAAAATTTCAAAGGTGATGCCAATGAGTTTGCTGACTGGCAGTTCATCTTTACAAGCTGCATGAGCTGTGTGAACCCCTTGTTTGCAGAATTTTTGGAGAGGGTGGAGGCGAGCAAAGTGCCCGTGCCCAACCGTTTTCTCAAAGAGAATGAACGGGCGATGTCATCGCAGTTGTATTTTGTGCTGGTGATGCTTGAAAGGAATCGCGCCTTAGACATCGCCTACAATGCTGGTGTGGCTGAAGGGCTGGAGGCCTATCGCCATTTGCATCAGCAGTATCACCCAAAGGTGGCTTCACGCTATGTTGGAAGCCTCCGTGCCATTTTGGCAACAAAGTTTGGAAGTGACATCGAGGCGGAGCTTGAAAGTTTTGATAAGGTGGTGAGAAGATATGAGATTGAAAGTGGAAAAGCAATAGATGATGAGATGTTGCTGGGAATAGTGATCCATGGACTGCGGGATCAAGCAACAAGAGATCATCTCATAATGAATGCCTCACGTCTCACCACGTTTGACACAGCTCGTACAGAGCTCCTTGAAATGGCAAGGACAAACAGAGTGGTGCAGCAGATGCCAGTCCCAATGGGCATCAGTGCTGCCCCTTACAAAGGAAAGGGTAAGGGTAAAAGTGAGGACAAAGGAGGAAAGGCGAAGAGTAGTAAGGGTAAAACCCAAAGGACTGAGAACCCCCATAAAGATAAGGAGTGTAGATACTATCATAAAATGGGTCACATAAAGTCAGAATGTCGTAAACGCATAGCTGATGAAAAGGCTGCCCAGGGGAGCAACCGCCCTCATTCTGGCCACCCCCATGCCGAGGAGGAACCAGAACCAACGGGAGCCAGTCCGGAGCTCATAGCGGGATGTGTGGGTTTGGAAAAAGACATTCGACGCAGGTGCTGGCAGTCACTTGTTTGAAAAAGGGTCTGCTGAAAATGCCATCAATGTTGGAAGTTCAAGGGTTGGCATGGTCACAGTGACTGGTGAACCCCTAAGTGTTGGAAGTTTGAAAAGAAGCATCATCACAACTGATGCTGGCATTCTGAAAGGGGAACATGGACTGTGATAGGGCCAGGTCAACAAGTCATGATCTTAGGAAGAAATGCAAATAAGATCAAGAAAGCCCTTGCTGAAACTCAGAAGGTTAGGTTGGTTAAGAAAAGTGGTATTTACTGGTTGGCGCCAAAGCCCTGCCAAAGTGCGGGTAGCCCCGCCAAGGGTGCGGGTAGCGCCGCCCCTCTGGCAGCCGTGGGGCCAGCAGCCAAGACAGTTCCAGCAAGAGCTTGCAGAAGAAGAAGGCAAAGCAATGAATGGAACAAGCAAGTGCTGGGGAGAAAAGGTGACAGGAACAATGGTGCATGAAGGATTCCGTGCGGTGGAAACACTTCCTGGCATATACCGCGGAGTGGGACGTGACGGTTTCATGCCATGGCAACGACTTCCTGGCGGAAGGTTGCACGGACGGTCTTGATCGCTTGGACGCGGTCATGACTAAAGGGTTTGAAGTCAAGATCCTACCAAGACTTGGAGCACGGGAGAGCGGCGGAATGGTGACATCTGCATCGCCTCATCAAGTGGACTCCGGACGGGTTTCCTTGGCAGGCCGATCCAAGTATGCTCAGCAGTTATTTGCGGACTTAGGTCTCACCGGAACGAAAGGTGTAGACTCACAGCAACGGGACAAGACACTGTCCGACTCTGGGACAAAAGAGTTTCGCAGGTACTCCTTGTACTTGTCACTGGACTGCCCGACGATTCAGTTTGCAATGGCGCAGAGGAATGGCCAAGCCAACAGTGCCAACAGTGTTCCATCAACTGCGGTTGAAACGACTTGGGCGACGCCTGGTAAGGTATCCGGTCAAAGAGTGGATCTTTGAAACGCAGGAGAAACCGGAAGAGTTGCAAGTTTACACAGATGGAGACTGGGCCGCCTGTGTGGGATCCAGAAAGTCCATGTCTTCCTATTCCATCAAGTTTGGAAAGCACTTGTTGGACACAAGCTGCGCAAAGCAAAGCATAGTTGCACTTAGCTCAGGCAAAGCTGAGTACTATGTCATCACCCGTGGGTCAGCAGCCGGAATGATGGTTCAGAGTATTGTTCAGGAAATTGGCTGCAAGACCAAGTTGGTATGTCTGACTGACTCGTGAGCTGCAAAAAGCATATGCCACCGACCTGCCGTCGGACGTGTCAAACATCTTGCGCTCAAAGAACTGGGTGCAAGACCGGGTTGACAAAGGCGAGCTGACAGTGAAGAAGGTCGGAGCCGAACAGAACTGGGGAGACCTTGAAACCAAAACCCTTGACGGGTGGAGAATCACACAGCTGATCGGGATGATGCCCATGCGGAGGGGCTTGGTTGTGGCATCATTGCTCGCATCAGCAATGGCTCACGGGCCAGAGGAGAAAGAGGCCATGAACCCAGCTATGTTTCTTCTGTATATGCTGGTACTGCATATTCTGGCAATGGTAGGCTTTTGGTCCACCATGAGCAGTGGTCGACGAAGGTTTCGTAGTATTGAGTCACAAACATATCTCCACACTGGGGATCAAGGGACTCAGACAGCAGAAGTTCAACGAAGTGAGCCTTCTGCGGGTAGCACCGCGAAAGCAACCGGTGCTCCGAATAGGATCAGTACAGTGGGCACTGCTGCAGCAGCAAGTGCACCATCTGGTTCAAGCAGTGTTGCGATTGCATCCGCGCCTGCGAGTGTAGTTGAACCAATTCCTGCTGGATCAATTGACTGGGTCTGGATCATAGGAAATGGTGTGAGGTATCACCGTGCTGGTTGTGGTATGGTTCGTGTACAGCTTCGAAGAACCAGACACCTTGTGAGAGCTGAAGCCATTAGACGTGGCCACGCTCCAGGATTGAATAAGGCAGCAATGAGACCTACTGGTCACAATGCTGTGGAGGGGTGTAAGGAATATAACCCTATACATGAGCCCATGATTGCATGTGTACAGTTGTTGAAGTGGTTGCATCTGCAGCCCCTCTTTTTCTGTGTACTCACGTACATCTGAAGCAGTGAGAAAGCTTGGGGTTACAGTAGCTGGTTAGTTTTCTTGTGTTTACTGGTGGGTGTGCCACCATCACAATGTTACATTTTTTGTATAGTACTAATACAAAATCATATCATATCATGAAATGTGATATTATATTGTATGATTTGTTAATTCATATTACGTTAAGTCATATTCAATGATATAGTACATTAAATCATATTGTTGTTCAATATGATATGATATCGCTTTGCTGATTTTTCCTTTTATTGTATCATACTGTATGCTTTATGTCCTACTATGCCTTGTTTTGTTGTGTTATTTTGCTGCGTTGTATTATTTTGAGTTGATACAAGATGAGTTGATTTGAAATAAGATAATATCGTTTTAGCAAGTCCGTTTGCTCGGTTTGGTTTGACCTGGCAATGAACTGGCAATCGCCGTCAGGCAATCGCCATGGAGTAGTATGGTTGGGGTCTCAGCTGTTGACTGCTGTGCTTGATGCGGGTTCTTATTCTGAAGTTCGAGGGCTAGGGACTTCCATGTGGACACATGTCGCAGCAAAGGAATGCAAGAGACAGAATGTAGTGGAGAACTTGCTTCTTGCCACATACATTACAGACAGCAGTGGCGTGAAGGTGCTTCTCCTGATGATCTTTGCCTTGCTCCTTGCCAAGGAGGGGAGGGCTGCATTCAGTATTTTCTTGCTTAGGATCTACCACTCTCGGTGAATCGCCTTGTGCCTGCAACAGCAGCACAAGATGTGAATTTGCAGGCATGCGGCTTCTTTGACAGCGTGATCGGGAGGCAGCAGTAAAGTAAAGAAACAAAACCTGAATGTGCACTTGACAGAAACCATGCGCCGCTATGTGATTGCTTGCTCCCTCTCCCTCCCTCTCTCTTTCTCTCTTTGGTAGCAACGCAACCGGTTGAGGCAGCGTTCGCTGCAATCAAACCGGATCATGTAGCAGATCAAACGAGAGAAACAAGCGGCATCAGCGCCAGCACTTTGTATCCCGGAGGTTGGGACGGAAATTCTGGTTTCAGACAGTGAGCTGCTTTTGAATCATACATCACAAGTCATGAGTCAGCTGCTCGCAAGAGAGATTGGGATTGTGTCGCCTTGACATTTCTTCTTCTGTCTCCTTCTATCATGTCTTTTGTTACTTTTATGTGCTTAGCGTTTCCTCTTACCTTATCGGGTTTGGTCAGTAACCTTTACTTGTAGCTTGCCCAAATGTTTCAGACCTCATACCGGTGTCTTTGGGAAGTGAAGCAAAAGAACTCCCTGTGCCTCCGAGCTTTGAAACTCCCGTTGTGTTTCCTGCGTCATTCCCTGCTGAAGTACGCGTCTTTTCTTGACCTCTGTGGCTAACGCGATGAAATGGCTGGCCTCTGGTCTCTGCAGGATATGTACTCTGCCTCTGAGAATTCTGAAGTGGTAGGGGGGTATGTGATTCTGTGACGGTAGTGAAACCCAATCACATTTTTTTGACTTGTGGATCTTTTTATTTGTCGAGCCGGGATTGGTGTTGACAGGCCAATTCCCTGCTCAACAATGAGGGCGCACAGGCCAACAGAGTGCACTCGACTGTAAAGATTGGCTTGAGCGGTATACAGTATACAAGCTGTACTTCTGAAACTTGAGCTGTATAATGTTTCCTTTTGAAAGGGTATGACTTAGCTCCTTCTGGAACTTGAACCGTATACAGTATGCAAGTTTTTACTTCTGAAACTTGAGCTGTATATTTTTCTTCTTTGAACGGTATCAGTACACTCTTTCTGGAACTTGAGCCGTAAACAGTATACAGGTTTTGACTTCTGAAATTTGAGCTGCATAATTGTTCCTTTTTGAACAGTGCAAGTTAGGTCCTTCCGGAACTTGAGCCGTATGCAGTGTACAAGTTTTTGCTTTTGAAACTTGAGCTGTATGATTGTAAACAGTATGCAAGCTTTACTTCTGAAACTTGAGCTGTATACTTGAGCTGTATAATGTTTCCTTTTGAAAGGGTATGACTTAGCTCCTTCTGGAACTTAGGCCGTATAGAGTATGCAAGTTTTTACTTCTGAAACTTGAGCTGTATAAAACTTCCTTTTTGAACGGTATAAGTTAACTCCTTCTGGAACTTGAGCCGTGTACAGTATACAAGTTTTTTCCTCTGAAACTTGAGCTGTATCATTATTCCTCTTTGAACGGCATAAGTTAACTCCTTTTTGTACTTGAGCCGTATAAAGTATACAAGTTTTGACTTCTGAAACTTGAGCCGTATAAATTTTCCTCTTTGAACGGTATACTGTAAGTAAGCTCCTTCTGAAACTTGAGCAGTATACAGTTTACAAGCATTTTACTTCTGAAACTTGAGCTGTATATCTTTCCTTTTTGAACGGTATCACTTCTGAAACTTGAGCTGCATAATTGTTCCTTTTTGAACAGTACAAGTTAACTCCTTCTGGAACTTGAGCCATACAGTATACGAGCTGTACTTCTGAAACTTGAGCTGTATACTTGAGCTGTATAATGTTTCCTTTTGAAAGGGTATGACTTAGCTCCTTCTGGAACTTGAGCCGTATAGAGTATGCAAGTTTTTACTTCCGAAACTTGAGCTGTGTTCATTTTCCTTTCTGAACGGTATCAGTAAGCTTTTTGTGAAACTTGAGCTGTATTCAGTATACAAGTTTTTACTTTTGAAATTTGAGCTGTATAATTTTTCCTTTTCAACAGTGTAAGTGAGCTCCTTCTGCAACTTGAGCCGTTCGCAGTATACAAGTTTTATTTTTGAAACTTGAGCTGTATAATGTTTCCTTTTTGAACGGTACAAGCTAACTCCTTCTGGAACTTGAGCCGTTTGCAGTATACAAGTTTTTACTNTTGAAATTTGAGCTGTATAATTTTCGTTTTTGATCGGTATAAGTGAGCTCCTTCTGGAACTTGAGCCGTATACAATATACAAGTTTTTACTTTTAAATCTCAAAACCTGAGCTGTATGATTTGCCTTTTTGAGCGGTATAACTTTGCTCCTTCTGGAAGTTTGACCGTATAGAAGTTTGTGCTTCTGAGACTTGAGCTGCATGGCTTTTTCTTTTTGAACGTATCCACGGATGGTGCCCCCAAAGAGAAAGGGGGACCTTGAGCTCCGAAGTTGTTTGTTTGTTGTTGGGTTTAGGGTTTAGGGATTCATGAATGCCAGAATCAGATGTGGATACATACGTGTTGGATGGTTTGTTTACGAAATGCTATGACCCAATTTAGTCCTGTAGAAGCGCCATTCGCAAATCTGATGATGCGTTGTTTTTTCCATGCTAGTGACAATAATCATATATATACACCAAAATAGGAAGCACTGACGTGAGCAGCATGCTATTTCATTCAAGCTCCATATTGCGGCAATTTGCGTTTGTAGGTCTTTTTTTCTAAATCGCGATATGTGTCAAAATGAGCATGAACGTGATGAACTGATGAGACGGAACCAGGAGCTGCTGGGCTTTAGTAAAAACCCCTTTGGTGGGCACTAGAGGCAACTGCGGATTGAGCCGCAGTCGGCCCTTGTTTCTTTCTCAATTTTGAGCTCTACACCCTTTTTGCCTTCCTGAGAAGTTTAGGCTATGCATCGTAGATATACACACCCTTTTATTTTGATACTTGAGCGGTATAGCGTTTTTCCTTCTGAAACTTGACCCGGATACACCTTTTTGCTTCTGAAGTTTGAGGTCTACAATTATTTTCCTTGTAAAGAAGCTTGCGCTGTGTATGAATAAAGGCCCCCGGTTGTTGAGAATCAATTTGATAATATTGTTCCCGTAAAGTGGAATGATTCTTTATATACGTGTATATATATACGTATATATATTTTTTTTTCTTTTCAAGTTTGATCTGTATAATGTTTTTCCTTTTAAAATTTGAGCCGTATACAATTTTGGACTTCTGAATCAGGAGCAGTGGGCAGCTTTTCCTTCTGAATATTTTTTTCCAGAAGAAGCTTGAGCTGTATGCAACTCTTGTTTTACTTGAGCTGGATATTGATTGCCGTCTGAAATTGTATCTATATAGATTGGAGCCGTAGATAACTTTTTCCTTCGGAAATTTTATCTGTTTTATTTCGCCAAGGAGTGACTAAATATGAGATGTGGATCTTACCCAAAGATAGATTAGTTCTGGATCATTGATAGCAGATTGTATTGTTTGTAAGGGTTTTGTTGACTGTAGGTTAGGTTGGTCAATGAAAACTGGACGCGTTGGTTTTTTATTGTTATTGTGTTTATTGGTGTCGCTGTCATTGGGATTGTTGTCGTTGTGGTTGTCGTTGTCGATGTGGTGCTTGAGGCTCTCCTTCGTTACTGTTTTGTCGTTGATTGCGTTCTTGTCTTAACATAAGAGTTCTCATATGCCAGGGTCTTTTGACTGTTGCTCTCAGAATTCAATATTTTGTTTTTTGGTTTGACGGTACTTATGATTTTCACTTGCTAATACGCCTCTATGGACACCAACATGGGAAGCTAGAAAATGAGCAGAGAAAGCTACTGTCTTATAATGTTTGATCATACCTTGACTTCATATTCGTTTATGTATATGAGTTATATAGAGTGAATACGTGCGACTCTATTTATATAATTTCAAGATTAAGATGAATGATGAGATGATGCTGGGAAGCAGGAGCTGCCGGAGGGGACAGGAACAAATGGGCTTTGGCGTGTACTCTTCTGGTGGGCACTAAAGGCAACTGTGGATGGATCTGCAGTTGGCCCTGTGAGCCTTATGCATACCTGCCGGAGGTTGTTCACGCGCGGTCGGGTCATTCAGTTGGTCGGTGGGTAGGGCCCAGAGATCCCTTGATACAAGTGCGGACCTCTTCCATGGCAGTGCTCTTTGGGAAGCACTCGCGGCCTGAGCGCCTTCGTAGAGTGCTTCGTAGCCCGTCCATGGTTGAGAGTGCTCGTGGCCGTCCAATCTTGCTTGATGGGGGGAGGGCTTAAGTCCCATGGCGAGTGGGTTTGATT
>DF244843.1:0-22761 GCA_000507305.1 Breviolum minutum Mf 1.05b.01 | reverse complement strand
GTAAAGTAATTTTTTTTAACAGTGGATCCCAAGTTGTCACTGTGCTCCAACATAGAGGTTCATTATGGTTCAGTGGGTCCAAATTGTGTTCAAGACCGGGTGGGGTGGCGCATCATGACAGATTTGTAGGCTGGCACGGTGCCCTGTGCAGCCAAGGAACTCGGCCAGGTGCCGTAAATGCTATCAATGGTGCAAGACTGGCCTGTCAGGAACTCGGGACTAGAGGTGGTCCACAGCCATGCACACAAAAGATGAAACATATTATATATTTTATGGAAAAAATCAACTTATTGTGCAGTTTATTAAGCTTATTGCTGAAGAATTTACATCATCTGATTCATATGTCTGATAGTTTGGGTACAACATCTTCCATGGACTCTGCGACTGGAGTTTCCGATGCCTGTCACACAGGTTCGATCTTGGTCTAGTCTTGGACCAATGAGATTCAGCTGCCCCACGTCAATGAAATCTGATGGCAAACAATCAAAGCCGTCAGCGCACCAACAAATTCGGTATTCGCCACCAGCTGATGTCACAATAGTCGCAGGATTTCCCCTGCCCAACTCCAAACGTGTTGCTCCATACGACAAGGAGGGATATCCTTCTCTTGGAAAGCTATTCAAACCAGGCACTGGCTGGGAAGAGCCACAGGTATCTAATAGAACTGCCTTGTCCTGACTGTTCAAAAGTTTGCCTGAAATGCCAGTGACGACACAAGCATTCCCTGAAATGCAAGTGGCTACATGGTCAAGGCGATGTGGACCAATCAAAGTAAGCAATCCCATATCAACTTCAAAGTCCTCTGCAGCACTGCAAACTTGCCCTCCGGCACACCAGCAAATTCGATATGTGCCTCCTGCAGCAGATATGCGTACATTCCAAGAAACACTTGCTTCACTGCCACTGCTCTGTGAAGAATTCACATCAGCAGTTTGTGCCCCAGCAAAGCCGGATGGAGGGGAAGGCAGTCCACATGTGTCCAAGATGTAGTAGCGATCAGAAGTGGAAAGATCAGTGCCTAATAAAGCATCTAGCAAACAAGTCTGCCCAGCAATGCAGGTTCGATGTTGGTCATAGATAGGGCCAATGACCTGTAGCTGTCCCACGTCTACATCAAAGCGAGATATCTCCTGACAGCCAAGTGAACTAGCACACCAACAAATGTGATAAACACCGCCAGCTGAGGTCAAAGTCGAAGATACCTTTGCAAAAGAAAGTGGAGTGGTCAAATCAGGCTGGAAGAAACGTTCGATTGTGAACTGAGAAGATCCTGGGCTTTGGATGTTCAGAGCTTCTCCACAAGTGTCTAAAATCAGATATCCATCTGTAGACTCCAAGTACCATCCTTCAATGGAGAAGGCGCAACGTTGACCAGCAATACATGTCCGGTGCTGTTGTCTGAGTCTAGTAGGCCCAATCATTTGCAGTTGTCCCATATCAACTGCAAAGTCGGACATTTCACTGCAGCGCTCAGAGCACCAACATAGTCTGTAGCCACCACCGCTGGGTTTGTAACCGCTGGTCGCAAAAGAGGAACTCTGTGAAGACCAACTGTTTCTCCCCTCAACTAGCACACTGTGTTGAACACCACATGTGTCCAACACCAACAAACTTTGGGACAGATGGCCGATGCCAAGCCCTGTAAATCCTTCCAGAACACACTCAGCTCCAACCACACAGGTCCGATCTTGCTGCAAGGGACGCGGCCCCAATAAAACCAAACATCCCATGTCAGAAGCACAATTTTCAGGAGTGTTGCCTCCCGCCACGCTTGCACACCAGCAAAGACGGTAAATACCACCTGCTGCGGTGCTGGCGGCGAAACGAGCGAACAGTGTGGATTCGCCTGTATGGGAAGTTGCTTCCAAAACACTGCGGGCTGCAATGTCTGTCTGTTGGCTCTCCTGTACTTCAGCTACTCCGCAAGTTTCTAAAAGGAGCACGTTATCGCCCGATCCAAACCAGTATCCACTGATCTGGCTAAGTGTACAAGTTTGTCCAACAATACAAGTCGAATGCTGGGAAAAGGATGTTGGCCCTACAACTGTCAAGGTGCCAACGTCAACTCCGAATCTGGAAGAGGTAGAGCAATCAAAAGCACCTGCACACCAACAAAGTCTGTAGCTTCCTCCTTGCAACTTCAACACATCCGAAGCCAACATGCTGATCTCTGTCCCATTGTACCGAGCAAGCTCACTCTTGAAGTGCGGAGTATCTGAAACTGAAAAATTGTCTTGGACCAACATCGTGTTTGGCATGGCGTGAATATGACAGGTATCGAGCACAAGCACTTGATCACCTGCTGCAAGGTGTTGACCTTCTAGCGCGCCCATGCGACAAACTCTTCCACTTACGCAGGTTCGATGTTGTTTCAAAGGACTTGGACCAACAACTTCGAAAGTGCCGACATCCACTGAAAAGTCTTCTTTCCCGTGGCAATCTCCATCCCCGTGACACCAACACAAACGGTACAAACCTCCAGCAGCAGAAAGATCACCATCAAAAGAGTAGAAGGATTCCTCGACTTCTGGGCGAATGTCAAATCCTGGACACTGGTCATAACAGTCTGGAATACCATCATGGTCCGAGTCAGTGTCCGGGACGCCACAGCCACATGGGCCCAGAAGGCTCTTGGTAGCATCAGTTGGGCACTGGTCAATGCAGTCAGCAATCAAGTCTGAATCAGCGTCACTGTCTGCCGCTCCACAACCACATTGGCCCGGTGAAGTTTTTGCTGCATCAAGTGGACATCCGTCTACGCAGTCCATATGCCCATCTCCATCACTGTCAATGTCTGGGATCCCACATCCACACACTCCTGCCAAAGTTTTTCCTGCGTCATTTGGGCAAGAATCAAAGCAGTTCTTGGTTCCGTCAGCATCATCATCAAGATTGGCTGCTGTACAGCCACAAGAAGGAGCGGTTTGGTCTTGTGCGGGGCACTTGTCATAGCAGTCTGGCACTCCATCTGCATCTGCATCGTCACTGTCAGACAGCCCGCAGCCACACAAGCCAGGCAACGTCTTCAATGGATCGCTGGGGCACAAATCAATGCAATCTGGCAAACCATCTGTATCAGAGTCGATCTCAGATGTACCACAGCCACACTGCCCAGGAGATACTTTGGATGCGTCGAGCGGGCAGGAGTCCAAGCAGTCTGGCATACCATCGCCGTCCAAATCCGTCTCATCTGCACCACAGCCGCAAGACCCAGTGGCGTTCTGGTCAAAATGAAAAGGACATTGATCCAAATAATTTGGAATGCCATCTCCGTCTGCATCTTGCGCGGCTGCGTCACAGCCTGCCAATGATCGTGGCGACCTCGCTACAAGCAAACCTGTGTTTGGCATGCGCTCTTCAGGATTGCCCTTTGCACCACATGTGTCAAGGATCCAAATGGTTCCAAGACCAGACATGCCGAAGTTGGAAAACCTTTCAAAGTGACATGGCTGCCCCGAGACACATGTGCGATGTTGCTGTACAGGCATTGGACCCAAGAGATTCAAAGTCCCAATATCAAGAGCAAAATTCTCAAGAGTGATGCAGGCCATACCAGTAGCACACCAACACATCCGATATTGTCCTGATGTCATCCCTGCAGGTTGGAACTCGTATGATGCACCACTGTGAGAGGCCACCATCGGGAGCACTGTCCAGGGAAAGCGATTAAAGTTGTTCTGAAGACAGGTGTCCATGACTGCCACCATGTCGTCTCCCAGACCCACTCCAGTCAAAGTATTTATGTTGCAAGTTTGTCCATTTATGCAAGTCCATGCTTGCTGCAGGGGTGATGGGCCGATGACCCAAAAGCGTCCAACATCAACCCGAAACTGTGAGGGTTGACTGCAATCTTGGTCAAAGCCACACCAGCACAGTCGGTACTCACCACCTTCGGTCGCAGTTCTCAGAGATCCAAATCCTAAAACGCTGCTGTCGGTGTCCGTGAGATTTGAAGATAGCAAGCCACCTTGGGGCAAACCTTCCACGGATGCCCTTGTTCCACATGTACTTAGTACTGAGACATACGTGTTGAGGGTTGAAGTGCTGATTGAGACCGGTCCCAGTAAGCTTTCCAATTGACAGGTTTGACCTGCAATGCAAGTCCGGTCCTGGTTCAAAGGAGATGGTCCAAAGATTTCCAAGACTCCAAAGTCAACTAAGAAACTGCTCTGCGAGGAACAATCAAATCCTGCTGCACACCAGCACAATCGGAATTCGCCCCCTGGCCCACTGAGAGGCACATTGAATTGCACGGCAAGGCCTTCGTTCGCAATATCTGACTGCCCTGGACAAGAATCAAAGCAGTCTGGGATTCCATCGCCATCACTGTCCACGTCTGCTACATTGCATCCACACAAGCCTTCTGTACTTTTGCTGGCATCATTCACGCACTGATCAACACAATCTAGCACTCCGTCATCATCAGTGTCAGTCATATCACAACCACATGGGCCAGGCTGAGTGATATCCGGAGATTCTGGGCACATGTCCAAGCAGTCAGGCATCCCATCACCATCAGAATCGATGTCCACCCGGCCACATCCACATGCGCCAATGAAGACCTTGTTGGGGTCCGAAGGACATTGATCAATGCAGTCAGCCACTCCATCACCATCTGCATCAGCATCAGGAATCCTCAGAAATTGAGGGAATCAATGGAAAGTCGTGAAAGGAAACATTGAAATCCGCCGACCCGGTTCGGCGTGCACAGTCTTCTTTTCTTATGTAGCATCCAAAATTTTGTCACAAGGTGCCCATCCAAAATCCCCAGTCCAAAATCCAAAATCCAAGATCCCCAAAATCCAAAATCCCCAAAATCCAAAATCCAAAATCCCCAAAATCCAAAATCCCCAAATTNCGGGTCGGCGGCCACAGGCGCCAGCCTGTTTTAAATAACTAGACTTTCGCTTTGATGATATATTTTTTTGTATTTTTCCATGTGTCGATAGAAACAAACATGCCAACTAGAACTGTGTCCGGGATGCCGTTGCTCTCGCCAGAAAAGTTCAAATTAAATCCTCATGCCAGAACCACAATAATCTGTAGGAAAACATAAAGCGCTGAATGCCTAGTTGAACATCCACAAAACCGGCACAAATGAAGAGAGCGTCTTGATAGAGTCTAGTAGATTGGGTCCTTTGTACATCTTTGTACTGCCCTGCTTTTCAAGATGTACAAAAAGGAGATGTTGCCATGAAATTTGAAAAGGAGACGTTGTCAAAAAGGAGATATATAGATGTAAATGTTTTTGCGCGTTCGATTTTGACGACGCAGAGACCTGGACAAAACGAGCGACGGCGGAACGAACCCTGCGGGTCCCACTATGCAGCCAAGCTGCCCACATCCACAAGTGCCCAGAGAGGTCTTAGTGGCGTCATTGGGACACTGATCCAGGCAGTCAGAAACACCATCCAAATCCGAATCGATCTCCGTCAGACCTGCACTTGTCAAACATGATCAAACATCAAGAACACTTCAAATGAAACTAAACTTGAGACAAAACAAAAAAAAACATACAAAATGCTTGAATCGATGTCTTCCTTGCAATAGAGACGAGGACGATTCGGGAACTACACTTAACCAGCATAGCAGAAAAGGGTTGTCGTACAACCTGGAAAAACAAGCCGGTCATCTCCCAATGTTGGCTTAGAATGTCAGAGCTACCCACGCCACCACCCCGCCATGCCTGTGTTGATGGTGATCGTTGCCGTAGGTGTGCCGTCAGAATCTACTACTTGGCATCCGCACTGCCCTGGCAACGTTCGTGATGGATCCTCAGGGCTGCACTGGGAGGCTTCGAACACGACGAAGCACAAAGCATTCAGCGGTGAAACATGGACACATCTCTCACGTGTTGAGCACTGATGCAACCATAGTAAATCGATTGTTCAAGTATATGCAAGTTTTGAAGACTGCTGGAACGACTAGCAACTATAGTATTTTGAATTTTGAATGCAAAAAGGTTGATTCTGACGATATGCAAATGCTAGAGTTTCATCTGAGAAACGTAGGGGCATAGGTCTGCATAATCCAAAGTACCATCGTTGTCGGAGTCCAAAGCGACAATGAAGCCACATGTAGACGGTGCAGCGCTGTCAGTCAGCCCAAAACAATTGTCATTGCAGTCAGGCGTGCCGTCATTGTCTGTGTCGATGTCAGAAACACCGCAACCACAAATACCCACCCGAGTTTTTGAGGGATCAAGAGGACATTGATCAATGCAGTCAACAACTCCATCACCATCTGTGTCATCATCCAATTCACCGCATCCACAGATTCCGAGATACATTTTCAATGGATCTTTGGGACATTGGTCAATACAGTCTGGTGCTCCATCGAAGTCAGTATCAGTATCCAAAAGACCACAGCCACAAGCACTACCAAGTCCGGAAGCCAGGCAGTTGCTACCAGTCTCATAATGCGATCCAGATATTGCCGGAAAACCCATGGAAGAATTTCCGACTGCTGGCTCTGCATAGACTTGCACGTTGCAAATTGACAATTGTGTGTTTGAGAAGGGCAGCACCAACCAAACTAGTTGTCCTTCCTCTTGGCAGATTACATCAATCACTGGAGGTTTTTCTCCTGGTGCGGGCAACGCAGGCTGGTGCGTCACGGTTCCACACTTTGTTCCATCTCCGAAGCTTGTTGCACCTCAGCACACCAAGTGACGCAAGATGCTGACGCAAGATGCTGTCCATTCTGAAACACGGTTTCTAGTGAAACGGCCAAACAATGCCTTTTGAGTGCTACATGCTACATTGCTACATGTACCTGGAAGACAAATTCAGACTAAAGCACACAGCAAATACAACGGTACAAACTCCGAACTCGGCGAGACTAGGTCTCGCTATCCCCAATGTAAAATTAAATACTGATATCGGTTTTGTCACAAACAGGAATTAATACCTCGAGATTTGCAAAAATAGCTTCAATCGAGGACAACCCAGGAAACCCAAGATATCTACTACACAATGCACATCCATTCTCTTGAGCGATGTTTCCTAATTCTTGTATCTCAAATCACCGCTTCGTTTCTAACTCAAATCACTTCGTTTCTGCCACACGTCCGAGTGGCTGATGGAGCTGGTCCAAACTTCCAAGCCCACAAGGCTGGTGTCACAACAGTCCGTGCGCGGCGTCAACCGCAACGTTGACACATGAAAGACGTGACCTAAATCCACGTACCACCACGGGGAATTCTCAGAAGTTGTTGCAGTACAACTACCTTGGTAGAAATTGGCACTGGTTGATGCATCCACAGCTAGATTGGAAGCTCGCTGTGATTCAGTAGAAGATTGATGAGTAACTTTGGAATGCATCTCCAACCATTCCAAACCAGGACAGATTCCTGGCCGATTCTTGTTGGGATCCGTTGGACAAAGATCCAAGCAGTCCGGGACACCGTCCATGTCTGAATCAGTCTCAGGCACATTGCATCCACACACGCCGGCGTCCCCCGACTTGATGGGATCTAGGGGACAAACGTCCAAACAGTCTGGCGTGCCATCTGAGTCAGTATCAATTTCTTCAACTCCACAACCACAAACACCGACAACGGTTGTGTTTGAGTCCAGGGGACATTCATCCAAGCAATTCTTCACTCCATCCAGATCTGAATCTCCATTGCTGGCAGCACATTGGCAGGACAATAAGACATCCATGAGACCAGCATTGGGGAGACCTGGCAAAGATGTTTCAACGCTGCAGGTGTCAAGGATTAGAAGACGATCGCGAGGAGATAAATGAGTGCCTCTGATCTGTTCCAAAGTACAGAGTTGACCACTAACACATGTTCCACTTTGCATTTCGCTTGGGCCAATCATGCTTAAGCGACCCACGTCCACTTGAAAATCATAAGCATCCACGCAGTTGAACTGGCCGCTGCACCAACAGAGTCTGAACTCACCAGATGACAGTAGCACTTCAGAAGTGAAAACAGTCAACGACGTGCCATGCAATGCGCCACCTAGCGGACCTAGCACCCTCCAGGAAGCGGGCAGAATTGATCTCCGGTCTCCACAAGTGGCAGCTACGAGAAAGCTGTCAACTGTCTGCAAGTAGTACCCAGAAATGCCATCAAGCAAGCATGTCTGGCCACTGACACATGTCCTATCCTGTTGTAGCGGGCTTACACCCATAGCAACAAAATTTCCAACATCGACCATCATTTCATCCGGATGATTGCATATGCTGCACCAGCAAAGGCGAAATTCACCACCTTCAAGGACTTGTCCTTCTAACACAAGCCGCTGAGCTGAGAAGTTGCTCTGAAAGGAGCCCAGCCATCCATAGGACTGCTGAGATGCAGAGCCACAAGTATCCAACACATGCAAGCTATGTGGAATAGGTGATCCTGAGACATCGCCTTCAACATAGATGCTTTCTATTTCACAACGTTGTCCAACGATACACGTTCGAGACTGCATCAATGGCGTGGGTCCCAAGATTGTAATGGCACCCATGTCCACAGCAAAAGCTTGTGGACGACTGCAGTCAAAGCCTCGGCTGCACCAACATAATCTGTAGGAACCACCTGGTGAAGTTATGATGGTAAGGCTTCGTCCGTAGGTTGAGAAGCTGGCTGCCTCGGTGGAATTTCTAGCTGCCTCAGCAAGGTCCACATTGGAGGCAGTAGCACAGGTGTCCAGCAATGCCAAAGAGTCTCCCTGGCGAAAGTCAAAAACCACTGACCATTCTGTGAAGGATCCTGTGGGCCACCAACGTGAGGAATCAACCAAACTTCCATCCATGAGGTTCCCTGCAAGGTATTCAATTGGATTCGAGAGATCAGATACATCTTTGTAAGGGATGCCGGTGGTCAAATCCTCCACAATCCATGAGGGTGAAGGGTCAGATGTCCAGCCAGTGCTGCTTTTGTAGATCGTCACTCCATTGAATTGAAGCTCTCGTGGTCTTGGTGGATCTCCACCCCATGTCGAAGTGATTTGCCATCTCCAAAACGGTGCAGAGATGGGGGTCGAAAGAGTGCAGTTCTGCCAGTCGGTCGACTGTTCCGCAGCACAACTTGCCACTGTGGTCCATGTCGCCGTTGTCGGATCATGTGAAATTTGTAGCGTATAATCCTTCACATCAAATTGACCACTGGTTGCATCCTGCATGAAGCGGAAGTGAGAAACATCGGTAATCTTCAAAGCATCCAAGCGAAATCCTTCGAAGTTTCTCAGATCGCAGAGTTGACCACTGTAGCATGTGCGATGTTGCCACAGAGGACTTGGCCCAATCAACGAAATTTCTCCGATTCTGATGGCATTTTTGTAACCGCAGTCTTTGCCACACCAGCAGAGTTCATACGTTCCACCTGGAGCAGTGACAACAGCGGATCCAAAGCTCAATGAAGCACCACTGCTTTGGACTGAGAAAATTGCACCAGTTGGCCAACCTTTCACAAAAGAGATCTCTGAACATGTATCTAGGACAATGACGGTGTGCTGTGGTGTCCAGCTCTCTCCCAAGGACAGGCCTTCAATTGTACATTGCTGACCAGCTATGCAGGTTCTTTGCTGTGATAGGGTTGGACCAAGCAGTGTCATTTGCCCCAAATCGACGCTGTGCTCTGTGGCAAAATCACATGCATCGGAGATGTCTCGATTGAGCGGCTGACACCAACACAGGCGGTATGTGCCTGCAGCCGCAGTGATGGGCACATCAAATTGGATTGAAAGAGTTTCGGAAGATATCAATGTTATCTTCATGTTCCCAGGTTCGCTCAGCAAACCGGCTGAATATGTGCCTGACGAGCAATCGTCCAACATTACGATAGAGTCATTGGATGACAAATCTTGACCGTGGACGAATGAAGTTTCACAAAGAGTTCCACTAATACAAGTCCATGATTGCGTCAAGGGTGAAGGACCTACCAATGTCACGCTGCCAATGTTGACGTTGAAATCACTTGCGATGGAGCACTGATTAAAGGAGGAACACCAGCAAAGTCTGTAGCGGCCTCCAGGTACATGCGATACACCAGCGGGTGAGTCGTGCCCAGACACCCAAAAAGTTTGGCCGGTGTCCACAGCGGAGTCGCTTGAGTTTGATTGTTCAAAGTTCAAGGCGACACCACCTGCACCAAATGCACCACATGTATCTAATACTGCCAAGTGATCCAGTGGCGATACTTTTCCTTCCAAAGCATCAATGATGCAAGAGTATCCAGATACACAGGTCTTTTGCTGCGAAAGTGGTGCAGGACCCAAGAGAGTCAAGGCACCAATATCAACCCTGAAAGCTTCAAGTGAGCTGCAGCGGAAAGGTGTCAGTTCTCCACACCAACAAAGTCGGAAGTTACCTCCTGCTGCGCTCAGCTCACCCCAATAGACTTGGACGCCCGGTGCAGTGGCATTCGAGTCCGACTGATTGGCGCTAGGACCGCTAGGACTGCCCCAAGTGCCACCATCCAACGGAAGGCCTTCCACGCTGTGACGTGTGCCACAAGTCTGTGTAATCATGAGCTGTCCAATGGAGCCATGTCCTTCACCAGGTCGAACTGGTACAGACCAAGAGCATGTCAGGCCGCTTATGCAAGTCCGTTGAAGGTCAATAGAGGGAGGGCCAAGAATAAAGAGCTCACCAAGGTCAACTCTGAAATGGTCACTTGCGCCACAGTCAAAGTCGGCAGCACACCAACAAAGGCGGAAGCTCCCTGCTGCTGCTGAAATGATGTCTGAGCCCCACGAAAATATTGCGCCAGAGGAAGAAACATCGGTTGCCACTGAAGCAATGAATCCTGGAATAAAAGATGCCATGCTACAAGTGTCCAGGATCTGAAGAAGACCTCCTCCAGCCGCAACCAGCATATTGCCAGAATATCGAATGGTGCACTGTTGTCCACTCACACAGGTCTGTTGCGCATCCAGAGAGGTTGGACCAAGCAAATGCAAGGAACCTGAATCAACAAAGGCCATGGAAGGATCAGAGCGACAGTTTTTTTGTGAAGGACACCAACATAAACGATAGATACCTCCAGCAGCAGACACGGGCACGGACGATGTCCAGGAACCGGCACCGGTGGCCCATAAATTGCCTACATTGGAAAGGTGCGGAATCGGCAAAGAGTTGGCGGAACAGGTGTCCATGATCACAAATTCATCTGCAGCTGTCAGGCCAATTCCCGCAAGACTTTCAATCACACAATACTGTCCAGTCACACAGGTTCGTTGCTGCTGCAATGGTGAGGGTCCTAGGAACAAGAGTTCCCCAATATCTGCATTGTATGGCTGTAAGACGCAAGAGAAGCCACCTGCACACCAGCAAAGTCGGTATTGTCCACCTTGCGCTACAAGTGGATTTCCATCATTGAAAATGGCAACAGTTCCATCCATGCCAATACTGACGTTACTGCTGTTCGTCGCATAAGGAAAAGGCCCGTTGAAGTCTGCACCACAAGTATCTTGTAAGAGAATTTGATCTTGAGATGACAGCCCAAGGCCTGCAATCTCGCCCACGACACAGCTCAAGCCACTTATGCAGGTACGGCTCGTCTCAAAGGGCAAAGGACCAATCAAAGTGAGAGGGCCAACATCAACCGAGAAATCAGACGCTGTTTCGCACCGAAACCCATCTGCGCACCAGCACATTCGGTATGCTGAACCAGCACTCGTCAGAAAAAGGCTTCCCCAGGTAAAAACAGCTGTTGCCATGCCGGAGCTTGTGACGTTGCCAGCATTGATGAGACCAGGAAGGGCGAGATTGTGGTGTCTCACTGTGATTCCAGGCACAGTCACCATATATTCTGAAGACTCATCCGAGACAAGAGAACAAATGGCATACAACCTGCAGTGCCCAATTGTCTGATCATAGCCAAAGGAGTGCTGACTCACATTCCGGTCTACATCTTTATACATAGCAGCAACGCAGGTGATGTTCGCACCTGTCAAGGCCTGATCCTCACAGAAATTCCGACAGTGAGACAAATTGTCTGCATGAAGATCAGCTATAACCAGGAAGTCTTTCAGTGGGACGGTGCCAGGGATTTCGGCCTTCCCACAGTGACCACGGGTTTGTGTGCCTGCCCTGGTGAAACTTCCCATACCACAGGTGTCCAGCAAAAGAAGACTATCTCCCCAACTTGCATGAAAAACTTGCAGCGAAAATTCACAAGTTTGACCACTTACGCAGGTTTTTTCTTGGCCAGTCGAAGGCCCCACAAGTTCCAAATGGCCAAAGTCAACTTTGTGGTCCTCAGGGAGGCAGGATTCTGCCACACTGGAGCACCAACATAGCCTGTACTGCCCTCCTGACGCAACCGAAAGTTCTGAGGAATTGAGGGAATTGAAGGTTCCAAAGCCCGGAGAAAGGCTAAACAAGGAGCCTGGACTTATGGAAGCGATCAGCAAGGGCAAATGATGGCCTCCGCATGTGTCCAGAATCATAATTGTATCTGCAGAGCTCAGGTGCAAGCCCATGAAGTCTGAAAGACACCGCTGTCCAGACACACATGTGTAACTTTGCTCAAGTGGTGAAGGTCCAATCACGGTAAGCGTCCCCATGTCCACTTTGAAATCACTTCCAATCTCGCAGGACATTTGAAGTCCTTGCCACTGGTGCGCGCTGCGCATGCTGCACCAACACAAGCGATACTGCCCTCCAGATACTGAGATGATGCCATGGCTGCCATAGGCCACAGATGACCCGCTGGATCGCACTTCTAGTTGAGCATATGGCCAACCCTCAACCGGTTGAGTGCGAGCAGTGGGAGATTCGATAGCACAGCTGTCCAAGACCAGCAATCGATCTTCGTTCTGCAAACCAAATCCAACAAGACCTTCAAGCTCACACAACTGCCCACTAATACAAGTCCGCTGGTGCTGCCTGGGGCCAAGTACTGTAAGACCACCGAAATCAACCTTGAATTCAGTGTCCAAACCGCATTTTTGCAGAGAACGAGAGCACCAGCACAATCTATACTGCCCTGCTATAATCAAACCAAGATTGATTGTTACTGTTTGAAATACAGAATCCTGTAGCAGAACTCCTGAATCCTGTCCCGATTGACAAAGATCATAGCAGTCTGGGGTGCCGTCTCCATCTCGATCAAGGTCTGCCTCTTCGCAACCACAAGCACCTGGAAAAACTTTGTGAGGATTTGTTGGACAAAGATCGGCGCAATTTGGAACACTGTCCTGGTCATCATCCGCTTCAGATTGTCCACATCCACACGTTCCAGGACTGGTCTTATTTTCATCCAACGGACAAGCATCTGCAAAATCAAGGACTCCATCTCCATCAGAGTCGACATTGGCAGCAAAGCAACCAGCTCCTGCATCGAGGACATCTGAAAAACCAGGACATCGGTCATTGCAGTCTGGAACACCATCGAGGTCGCTGTCCGCATCTGAAAGCGTACATCCACAAATGCCAGGTGACTGCTTGGCAGGGTCAAATGGACATCCGTCTAAGCAGTCTGGTGTGCCGTCTGAGTCAGTATCTATATCTGTCTGGCCACATCCGCACAAGCCCACTTGAATCTTGTCGGGATTGTGTGGACATTCATCTGTGCAGTCAATAACACCATCTCCGTCAGTGTCATTCATCGCAGAAGTGCAGCCACATGGATTGGCACCAGGACCACGGCCCTCGACACTCTGAGCTCTGCCACGGAACGTGCTCCCACAAGTATCGAGGACAGCAAATCCATCGCCCTCCGTTAGCAGATGTCCAGCAACATCCACAATACAAAACTGTCCACTCATGCAGGTTCGATCCCCGACTTGGACTGAGTCTTGGCTTAGTACATAAGTCATAGCAGTGTCATCAAGTATAGCATGACAGGTGTTCCAATGCAAGCATAGCCCAGTTCTCGGATCAAATTCTGCTGCGCACAAGGTTTCATTGGTTTCACATCTCATCCAGCAAGCACTTGTGGATGTTTCATAGGAGATAGCAGTGATTGTCCCTGAGCGATCGCAGCTGCCTCGTTCAGAAATAAATGGAGAGTTTAAAGGACCCAAAGGACCCATCAGTTGCACTTCACCAGCATCCACTCTAAAGTCCTCTGAGCTAATGCAAGACGACAGACTGGACGCGCACCAGCAAAGACGATAGGTTCCACCAGCAGCTGTCCAGACCGACGTGAGGTTGCTTGCTGCATTTGACAAAGGTATGGCTGCAGCAGCACTACCAGGAAGTCCACATGTGTCCAGCAGCATCACAGCATCGTTTGGCTGTAGGTTCTGGCCTAGAAGGTTATCCAGCACACAAACGCGTCCCGCAACACAAATCCGAGACTCGCCTATGCCAAATCGCGGTCCGATCACTGTCAATGACCCGGCATGTGCTTGAAATTCCTCAGCCAAAGTGCACCGAAATACACTTGCTGCACACCAACAGAGGCTGTAGTGTCCACCAGAAGAGGTCACAAACTCCAAGAAGCTTCCAGCAACAAAGCCCTGCACTTCTTGAACTTCACTAGCATTGGTCTTGGCAGTCAGAACTGATAAGACTGGAAACCCTAAAACTGGAGAGGCTGTGCCACAAGTATCAAGAACAAGCATCCGGTCTTGAGCTTGTAAATGAAGACCGGGCACAGCTTTCATAAAACAAGGTCGACCACTGACACAGGTCCTGTCTTGCGGATATGGGCCAATTAGTAGAAACTGCCCGACATCCACTTGGTGGTTGCCTGAAACCTCACATTGCTGCGATCCGCACCAACAAAGACGGTACTGACCACCAGAAGCGGTGTGAGGAATGTCTCCCCAAGACAGGGACGAAATGGACGAGTTGAGATCCAATTTCGCTTGGCCATGCCTGGCAAGTCTTGGAGTTGCCTCCGAAATTCCACAGGTGTCCAAAATCCAAAAGGAATCGCTGGAGGACAACAAATGGCCCACGATCCGGTCAATGCGGCAAACTTGACCGCTGATGCATGTTCTATCTTGGGATCCCAGCGGTGCTGGCCCCACATAGGAAAATTCACCAAAATCAACTCGGAAATCTTGATGCACTAAGCAATTGAAGCCGGAAGCACACCAGCACAATCGATAAGACCCACCAGGAAAGGTCACGGAGATAACTCCACCAATTGGTGCAGCTACAAGTGGAAGGCTGGCATTCAATTGAGCTTGACCAAGTGCATCACCGGGAACACCACAAGTGTCGAGAACTTGCACTAGATCTGTATCTTGCAATCCCAGGCCTTGTAGTCCATACAGCATGCAAGTTTGACCTGCTGTACATGTGATTTGCTGTTTCAAGGGTGATGGGCCAATCAACATGAGCTCACCCACATCTGAATGAAAGTCTTGCACAAAGCTGCACCTTCCTGAACACCAGCAGAGTCGGTAGAAACCGCCAGCTGAAGGGAAGTCAACTTGCCAACCAATCGAGCGTCCCATGTGAATTGAAAGATCCAAACTCTGGAAGCTTTGGGGAAACTCGCCACACGTATCCAAGATGAGCATGGGTGAAGTTCCATTGGCATTCCCAAGACTTGTATAACTTGTATCCAGTAGCCTTTGAATGAAGCAAGACTGTCCACTTACACAGGTTCGTCTACTTTGGATATCCACAATGCCTAAGATCTGCAGCGATCCAACATCAACATCAAAGTTCGGAGGTGAGGCACAGTCATCTGTGGCTTGGCACCAGCAAAGTCGGTATGTGCCAGAAGCTGCAGTCACCGGCAACTGGCCAAAACTTGCAGAAATTCCATGAAAATCTGCATCCGCCGTGCCAGGACATACGTCAATGCAATCAGGAACCGAGTCTCCATCTGCGTCATCTTCAGAAGCTCCACAGCCGCAAATGCCTGGAGCAGTTTTGCTGGAATCGGTTGGGCATAGGTCAAGGCAATCTGGCACTGAGTCCAGGTCAGAGTCGGTATCAGCTACACCACAGCCACACAATCCGGGAACGAGCTTGTTGATGTCGTGAGGACATTGATCAAAACAATCCTGGACGCCATCCAAATCTGTATCTGCAGCTAAACAGCACAGGCCCGAATATCTGTCGACCACATCCGGCACTCCAGGGCAGTGGTCATCACAGTCTGGCACACCGTCTGCATCACTATCAACATCCGCAACACCGCAACCACAAATGCCAGGCCCCGACTTGTAAGGGTCAGTTGGACAGCCATCAACACAGGCAGCTATGCCATCTCCATCTTCATCAACATCTGCAATGCCACAGCCACATTGGCCAGGGCTCATTTTGATATCTTGTGGGCACAAGTCACCACAGTCACAAGACGTGCCATTTGGTGTTGATGTTGTGCAAATCTGGGAAGCACATCCACATTGCCCCGTGACAGCGAAAAGGGATCCCTCTTCAGGAAAGTGTGCAGCCGCACCACGGCCGCAAGTGTCCATTACCAAATAGTGGTCAGAAATTGACAAATAGTGCCCTGTGATTTCATTCACCACGCAAGTCATGCTACTGACACAAGTCCATTGCTGCCTTAATGGGCTCGGACCCACCAGGGTCAAAGACCCAGCATCTACCAAATGCTTCGATTCTCCTTTGCATTCGGTCACATTGGCTGTCCAATCAATAGCACCACTCGCAGCCCCGGCAGCACTGGCAGCTGCGCACCAACACAGCCGGTAATTGCCGCCGGCCGCCGAAATTGCAAAAGCTCCAAACCCTATGATGTCATTGCTAGTGACAGCTAAAGGCAAGGCACCCGGCATCTTCTCATTGTGCAGTCCGCAAGTATCTAATACAAACATCCAAGCAGCAGGTTGTGTGAATGATGAGAGCGCAAAATTGTCTTGGAAATCTGCCAAGCTGCATGAAGCACCAGAAATGCATGTAAAGTGCTGTTGCGAAGGCGTTGGCCCAAGCACTGTGAGCTGGCCGAACTGAAGAGTAAATTGCGTAGACAGAAGGCATGTGTTGTTCCCAGATCCGCTTCGTCGGCTTCGTGCCTCGTCAACGCACCAGCACAATTGATATGTTCCCCCGCTTGGAGTGCTTACTTCTCTCCAGGTGGCAGCCATGGCGGTGTGGGAACTTGGAAATCCAGTCACCACATGACTTGAAGCGCAGGTGTCCAACACCATGTAATAAGGAGACAAGGAAGATAGGTCCACGCCATAGCTGTCCATCCCCAATCCATGGAAGTCCACCAACTGACAGTGGTGTCCACTGACACATGTCCTATCTTGTTCTAATGGATTTGGCCCCAAGACCATCAAACTCCCAAAGTCAACCACAAAATCCGTTTCACTGACGCAGGAGGCGAAAGCCCCAGATCCAAGGGTTTCAGCTGCATCCGGCACGGTACACCAACAGAGTCGGTAGAGCCCTGCTGGCACAGAGTACTTGGTCAGGTCTAGCCCCACTTCTTGGACTTCTGAGATGTTGATGTGAAGAAATCCTGGTAAATCAGCACGATGTGAAGATTTTCCACAAGTGTCTAGCACCATGATGGAAGTATCAAGATCTCGTGTGGGCAGCGGAATGAAGCAGCCAAGCCCAAGGATACAAGTCTGGTCTTGGTGGAGTGGGGGTCCAAGAAGATGAAGTACACCCAGGTCGACTTGGAAGTGCTGTGGGATCTCACAGTCTGAGTCACACCAGCAAAGCCGATAGGAGCCACCACTCAACGTCGTGATAGACACCGACAAAAGACGGACCGAAGCATTGCTATCATGTTGGCCAAAGAAAAGGTGGCTAGATTCGACATTTCCACATGTGTCGGCCAGCAAAATTTCTCTGTCAAGATCAAGAATGCAAGTATGTCCAAGGAAGCAAGTCCGCGCGACTTGGCTTGGTGACACAACACTTAAACCTCCAAAATCTAAAGCTGCAAGCGAATGCTTACACGAGCCCAAACTACCAGAGCACCAACACAACCTGTACTGTCCTGCTGAAGCTATGAAAACCGCGTGCCAAGAACTGTTGGATGTCAAGGCCAGTTTTGACACTTTCAGGCTGCTGCCAAATGAGCTCACTCCGAGCTCCAACCCGCTCTGAAGGACGAACTCGTCTCGCACGATCTGCTTGCCACAAGACTCCAAAATCATCACCGAATCTTCATCAGACAGGTGCCAGCCAGTGATTTCCAGAACACAAGTCTGTCCACTTACACAAGTGTAGTCTTGGTTGTGTGGGTTTGGTCCAATTATGCTGACTTGCGCTACATCCACCCGGAAGTCTTGGGCAGTGTTGCCGCCAAGATATGATGGGCACCAGCAAAGCCTGTATTCACCTCCCAGTGCTTTCACTGTGTTTAGGAAAGAAATATCAGTACCAAGCTCAGAATCCAACAACGTTGATCGAGTCAAAGTTAAGATAGTGGAATTCGGTGTGGGAACAAAGTTTTTGACAATGTTGAAGGAGCACGTGTCAAGAACCAAATAGCTGTCAGCAAAAGACAAACCCACTCCATAAATGGAATTAATCTGGCAGGATTGCCCTGCCACACAGGTGAATTTCGAGTCGAGAATTGATGGTCCAAGTAGTGAAAGGCGGCCGAAATCAATGCTGAAGTCCTCTGGCTTTATGCAAAGGCGAGACGAGTTAGAGCTGGTTCCAAGCAGGGCAGAAATGTTGAACACATTGTACAAAGCAGTGTCCTGTGAAGTCAGGGAATGATTTGCTAGGAGAGATCCGCCACACCAGCAAAGCCTGTAGTTGCCCCCTGCCGCTGAAACCGTTTCATACTGCCATGAGAAGGAAGCTCCCGGATCAATGCCAAGAAATGCTTCCGCAATACCTTCATTTCCCCACCTTGAAATGGCTGAAGTAACACCACAGGTGTTCATTACAGCAATGAGATCTGCTGCTCCAGTCCATCCGAGACCTGTCATTCCATCCACTCTGCAGCTCTGTCCTGAGATGCACGTTGCAAATTGAGACAACGGTGAAGGTCCAAGGATCGTCAAAGATCCAAAGCTCACTGCATGCTCTGGAGCCGTGCAACCTGTGATGTTTCCACCTGATTCGCTGAGGTCACTGCACCAGCATAGCTGATAAATACCACCAGGTGCACTCACTGCTGTCACCCAAGTAGCTTCAGATCCCTCGCCTACGACTAGCTCAGCCAAACCAGACATTGGGAATCCAGAAACCAAAGCAGGTGTTGCACATGTTTGCAGCACCATGATGCTGTTGGAGTCTGACAAACCAAGTCCTTGAATTCCACTGATTTTGCAGCTCTGACCGGTGATGCAAGTCCACATTTGAGAGAATGGATGTGGGCCGAGAACCTGTAGAGTTCCAACATCAGTGAGGAAGGCATCCGCAAGTGCAGCTTCACACGGTATTGGATGAGAGATATTTGCTGAAGAATTCACAAGAGAACACCAGCAAAGACGGTACTGGCCGCCGGGAGCTGTATTTGGTTGCAAGGCCCACTGGACTGTCCCTATGGATTGCACGGAGGCAGCCCCTTGAGAGTCAAAGCCATTGGCCACTTGCTGACCACAGGTGTCCATCACAAAAACACGATCCGTGTCCAGCAACCACTTCCCTTGAAATCCATCTAAGAAACAAGCTCTGCCGCTCACACATGTCCTTGCTTCACTCAACACAGGTCCAATGAGGTGAAGCTCACCCATGTCTACTTTGAAGCAGTCAACTAGACTTGTCCGGTTTATGTCGGTGCCATTGACAACCACAGTCACATTGGACAATCCTTCAACCATTGGGCACCAGCACAAACGATATGAACCACCTGACAATGCAGTGATTGTGCCAAAGTCAACGCTGGCAGAGCGGCTGGCACCACTACTTGCCAAGCTGGCAAAGGGCACATCTATGGATCTCAGGAAGGTATTTTCGGTCAAAAGACCGATCTGAGCGCATGTGTCCAAAATGGCAATCATGTTTAGATCCGACAGAAAGTGGCCTCGTAAGCCTTCCAATTTGCAGGTCTGACCACTCACGCATGTTCTAGTATGGGAGATCTGCGGCCCAATCAGAGTCAATGTGCCGATCGATGTTCGAAACTGATCAGAAGTATCACAGTCTTGATAGGCACCACACCAACAGAGTTTGTAGTCTCCGCCTGCGGCAGAGAGTGGTGTATTCCAGCGTACTGTGGCTCCACTTCTACTCACAACTTGGACCATGCCAGCATCTGGAAGCTTTTGTATGACATGTGCAATGCCCAGAATACCACATGTGTCTAAGATCAGGGTCTTGTCGCCATCTCGGAAGTCGAAGGTCACATGCCACATTCCATGCCATCGAGGAAATCCTGTTGTCTCCCAACGCGAGAACAAGGAATTCGTGTTTCCATCGACCAGTTGCTGAGGACCGTGGATGTATGGATTGGCGCCCGCAGATTTCCAAGGAACTCCTGAAGCCCCAAATATCCAAGTCGGTGGCAGGTTTTCCACCCAAGTTCCCTGGCTGTACCATTGTACCTCACGCGGCTTTGGCTGCCAACCTGAAGAGGTTTCTTGAACTAAGAGTCTGAAGAAAGGTGCATTTGTCTCATTGAAAAAGACTTCTTGCCACTCACTGATCCCTATCTGCAACTCAAACATGTAGACGTCTACGAATGGCCCAAAGGCAGCATGATAGCTCACTTGAACCACTGCACGTGTAATATCAAAAAGAACGCTGCCGTCCTGCTTGATTCGGATGCCGGACACGTCTGGGAGCCTGTCCTGGTTCAAGTACATACCTTGTATACCCCGAATTTCACAAGCTAAACCACTGACACAGGTGCGATCTTGCTGCAATGGTGCTGGGCCTGTGATGTCCACAGAACCGAAGTCTGTTTGAAATTGGTCGGACTCCAAACATCCTTCAGTGACATTATGCACATCAAGAGTGGTTCCAGCACACCAGCACAGTCTATAGGTCCCTCCGGATGCTAGACTAATCTCTTCGACGTTGTGCATGCCTAAATCTGATGAGTTTTGATTTACTTGGCCACCTGGCACAAAGTGACCTCCTGGAAACGTAGCACCAACTCCACAAGTTTCGAGGATCAGAACTCTTGCCGTGAGCAAAGAGCCTTCACCCTGAATTCCAAGCCTGCATGTTTGTCCACTGATACATGTTTGACGCTGATTCCACGGGGCTGGACCAATCACTTTGAGTGTTCCAACATCAGTTTGGAAATGAGCCCAGGCACTGCAATCTGTGACATTCCTGAATGATGCGTTGCCATACGGGTCGAGCTCTTGGTCTGACATACACCAACAAACTCGGTATTGTCCACCAGGTGCACTAACTATTCCTCTGCTCCACACCGCACTGCTGATTTCATCCTTCACACTATCAGATCCCACGCCACAGCTTGACAGTAGTGCAAGTTGGCTGTCCAAACCAACGTGATGGCCGGTAAGTTGCGGACTGAAGCATGTCAAGCCGCTAATGCAAGTACGATCTTGAGACAAAGGTCGAGGTCCAAGCACATCAAGGGTGCCAATTTCCAGCCGAAATTCCTCCGGACCACACTTAAAACTGGCCGAGCACCAACACAACTTGTAGCGTCCTCCGGGGCCGGTAATGGGAAGGCTTCCCCAACTAACAGTGCCACTTTGCAAGGCCACTGTGCTACCAGCCAATGGCACTCCCATTGCAGCAGAATACGTTCCACAGGTGTTCAAGAGTTGGATTGAATCACCCACTTGAAGACCCTCACCCTCAAGACCATCAAAAGCACATTGCCTTCCACTGATGCAGGTACGAGCATACTGAAGTGGAGCAGGTCCTATCAAGGACATACTACCCAAATCTGCGCTGAACTTGTCAATTGAATGGCATCTGCCACTGCACCAACATAAGCGGTATTGACCACCTTCAGCATGAATAGTTTCACTCCAATATGCAGATGTTCCGCTTGCTGTGACGTAGGACGCAACGGCCCCCAACGGCCAGCCTTGGACCACAGCATCTGAACGTCCACATGTGCCTAGAACCATAATGCTGTTTGAGTCGGATGGTGACTCCAAGAGCAATCCGTCAATAATGCACGTCTGTCCAGACACGCAGGTCCTGTGCTGTTCAAGAGGGCCGAAAGGCTGTGGTCCGAGAATTGAAAATGAACCCACATCTGTGCGATGATCAGATGGGGATGTGCACGCAAAATTACCCGCGCACCAGCATAGTCTGTACCTGCTTGGCAAGTTGAAATCACGTGACAGCAGAGGCCTAGTCCGGATCAGAAAATCTTGGTACCAAGATGTTCACGACTGTGAA
This sequence comes from Breviolum minutum Mf 1.05b.01, assembly GCA_000507305.1. Lineage (NCBI taxonomy): Eukaryota > Dinophyceae > Suessiales > Symbiodiniaceae > Breviolum > Breviolum minutum. Next base: position 636 of record DF244843.1, on the reverse strand, counting down.
ATCTACAGAATGTTCGCAAACATTTTCAGTTGAGTAGTGTTTTTTTTGTTGTTCCCTGCCCTATACACTGGCTCAATGCCTACGACATCTCAAGCAGACATCAGCAAAGTATTGCAAATAGAATAATTGCACTTCACCTAACCTGCCTGGCCGTAAAAGTGACATAATACAATAAGTGACGAACAAGTGAACAATAAGTAAACAACAAGTAAACAACAAGTAAACAGCAAGGAAACAACAGCAAACAGGCAACTTACATGTTGGCGCTACCGGAGGGAAGCGTCAGATCTCAAATACATGTGTGAATCATAGTGAGACGGCTTCGCAAATCCAGTTGGGTTTCACGTTCTCTAAGTGCCAAAGAGAGTTGTCAACTCTACCGACCAACATACCAAAATATCACAAATCACAAATAGCTCGCAAGGAGAACCACTGCATAACCCTGACGCGCCTTCCACCAACTGCACTGACTTGTTCGCTGCCCCAGCTCAGTTGCAAGCTCTGCCTGTTTGGGATTGAAGTGTCCTGAGCTTGCAAGAAACTTCTACACCACAATCAAAACACCTTACAAACCCCAAAATTGTATGCAAGTCTCACAACAACCTAAGCAAGAGTTGCTTCACTTTCTTCATGTGC
>DF244842.1:7671-23117 GCA_000507305.1 Breviolum minutum Mf 1.05b.01 | reverse complement strand
ATGTATAATGTATATCTAAATGCTTGGAAATGGCAACTGTGCATGTACATCTATGTATAGATATATATATATATATACACATTTAGTAGAATTATGATGAATTACGCATAGTATATATGTACATACAATCCTCGAAACTCCAAGGGGCATGGAGCCACCTTAACTAACAGGGCCCCACGACGCTCGATGGGGTATGTAAGTCTTTTTGAAGTTGGTATATACCCTTTGCGAATATGCTTGTAAATTGCATATATTCAGATTATATGTCTATATTAACGTACTTGTTTTGTGCATGGGGTCTACCTGTGGTACATATTTCTATGTATATTTTATATATGTAACTTAGCCATTTGCATCACTTCAGGTATATATAGTCAATAAAGATTTACGGAGCACAGTCACCAAGACCATCCTGTTGTGGGGTCTTCCCAGGCTTTTTGCGCCTTCGATGCATCAGAGGTATCCGGGCCGCAAAATTAGCATCTGGATTTGGCAGATACCATGGGAGGGGCCCTCCCTTGAAACTAACATAGCCCCTGCCAAACGGGTGGTTTGCAAAAAAACATGTTTCTTTTTGGGGCCCGGGATATTTGTCAGCTACAGGTTGGATTTCGGGGTTGGGAAGGATATCCTGTAAAACGGATCTTGGGCATTTTTTGGAAAGAATTTATGATTGCTGTAAGATCTATAGTAAGATCCACTCTTGAGGATATAGGACTACCAAATTCCCCAAACCAAAGAAATCCCACCACCAACCAACAGGTGAAGTTCGGATTTGACGGGCCGAAAAAATAATCATTGAATTGAAACTCTGGAGCTTCTGTTCGTTCATGTTAGTTGATGTTTGTTGATGTTGCTTATATCATTTAGATTATACCCAAGCACCTTAGATTTCTTTTAAACGTCCCTATGGTCCTATATGGTCCCTAACAATTCCAAAGCATCAGATTTCCTTCCCCTGGTAGCCCACCAAGTCTGAGTCACAGTGGGCACCTCCCAGGAGCTGAAAGCTGATCCCAGCATCCTCTTCCGAGTACGGAATGTGACCATCTTCGACAATTGCGACGATTGGACTGACTCCTCGTGCCTGCCTCGGCGTTTTGTGGGTTGTGCCCGGAAAAAACAAACTCCGGACATTTTTTTTTAAGGAAATGAAGCTGTGAGGGGTAGATAAGAAATCGTGAAAAGTGTGGGGGGTGTATATATTTATATATATACAGTGTTTTGAGAAAAATAAAGGTGAAACAACCTAAAAGTAGCCCGCTTGTAAATGATAAGGGTTTAGAATACATGACTTTTAAGTCCAATCCAATAAAGGGTCAAGTTTGAAAAAAATCTAACTCTCTGTGAAACCACCAACTGAAGGATTTGGGCAAGCTGGTTAGGTATAGTTACCCCAGTGACCTATAGGGGTATCGATCAAGCTGATTCATGTGAAGTTCACTCATATATGGAAGCTACAAAACTGACGAGCACAATCAGATACTTGAGATCAAATTCCTGCAATCCAAATTAGCTGACAAGAAAAGGTCATGTAGCGTTCACTTCCACGTTGATCTCTTGTCCAAAATTTCCACTCAGTGTTGCCAAATTGTCCAGGACCTGTACCTGGAACTCAGCTGCTGAGGCATTCCATGCTGTAGTGGAAAGCTGTTGTGTGTTTAGGAGAAGTTGCTTGGGATAGATATTGATATTCTATGATATATGATGTATATATACTACCATTTATATATTTCATATTTATTTATGTTTGTATCATATATATATATATACAGTATACATATTATTGCATAGTGTGAATGTATTTATTTATACAAATCATCACATCTTGGATGATTTGGAACATTTGGAGTGTGAAACTCGGGAGGTGGATGACTCAGTATCAAATTCTATGCAGTTCAGAAGATGTCAGAAGTCTATGATGGTTCTGAGTCTACCATGGGAAAACAACAAGCAACTTGCCGTTGTCATTTAATGAGAGCCCGAGAAGGAACACGGCAATGATTTAACGCATCCATGCACACTTCACCCAGATGGTTGGAGGGCCCTTCTTTGGTGATGTGGGGTGATGTGGGTGTTTCCATCCTGTGTCCAGGAAACATGTTGTTCACATTTTGTTCTGTTGGGACCGTAAGGCCTAAACCATTGAATGGGTGCATGCTAGGAGATCCAGCCCTGAAAGATGAGTTGCAACAAGATGGAGTTGATACATTGACCGCTTTGAAATTTTGAGAACTACAATTGCACAATTGTGCGCAAACAAGCTGTTGAGGAAGTTCCTTGTTGCCTGTTGCCAGCTTTTGCGGAGTTTCAGGCAAAGTACCACTGCAGCCACTACGCCAATTGCAAGGCACTTGAACTTCAAGCCAGTGGGGTGAAACTTGCTGAGAAGTTACCTCCAGACAACTGCCACAACAAATAGAAAACCAAGCATTTGAAGATGTATCTCCTAAGAATGGTGATGTTCCACCGTCAGACTTTTCAGGTCGTCATCCGATGTCATGCCAGTGGAATGGCATGAACTCAGATGTAAGGAAATACTATAACTTCAGATTTCGTAGTAAATCTACCTATATAAATCTATATAGTGTAAGCAACTTTAGATTTAGACATGGTATGTATTTACAACATTATATACACCCTGTGGAAAACTAACATGGAACCCAAAAATCGAGGTTTGGAAGATGATGTTCATTTTCAACAGGGTGATTTTTAGGTTCCATGTTAGGTTTGGGGGGTGTACAGTGTATACACCTCACCCCACCAATTTAGATACTCCTCCTTTGAGTCCGTTAAGGTGGAGTGGAAACCCTCAGATGAGGATTTTTTTCCCGCTAGTGTTTTTGCTTGCTTATAAAATGTCGTATAGGTATAGGTGTTCTCTATGTTGTTTTTTTTAAGGGTGAAATGGTCAACCAACAGTTTCCAAGCTTAAACCACTAAGTAGGAGGAGACCTTGGAAATGCTCACCCAAGATAGCGATGCTCAACGGCATCGTTTCAGGCCGTGTATTGTGATGACGGTGTTTGTTCCATGGCCAGCACCACGAATAGCAGTCCGAAACTCGAGGGAAAACGGTCTTGGATGCTTGAAGCCTCCAAAACGAACCAGATACGTACGCCTACAATGGAGCTGATATATGCATATATTTGTTCATAGAGAGAGAGAGAGGGGATGATTGAGAGTGTTATTTTGTGTAGATGTATGTATGTATGTATGTATGTATGTATGTATGTATGTATGTATGTATGTATGTATGTATGTATGTATGTATGTNNNNTATGTATGCATGTATGCATGTATGCATGTATGCATGTATGCATGTATGTATGTATGTATGTATGTATGTATGTATGTATGTACGTACGTATGTATGTATGTATGTATGTATGTATCAAAAATGGTATCGACTAGATCAAAATTGGCTTTGCTCGCAAGACTTTAGATCAAATGCATGGTGCAGTGCATGTAGAACAAAACATGTCTGTATTATGCATATAGGTATACACTCCACATTAGATAATTCACGGCGACGTAGTCCAGCCACTATTGAAAAAGCAGAAACCTGGCAGGTAACACTGTTGATTGTTGATCGATCAAGCTTTGCACCACTTTGCATCACCAGTTTATATGTACAATGTTATTTTTTAAGGCCAGGTGCGAGAGGGTTTGCTCCATCAACGGGTCCATGCCAGTTGCCCCCCCGTGTGAACGATTGACATAGTCACTGATGAGTTGCTACTGTAGTGGATAGCGAATCAAGTCTGACAACGCACTGTTTTCTTGATTGGTTTCCTATGGTCTCACTTCGGGTGGATCGAGGAATTGAAAGCTTATTTGTTTGAATATACTTGTTGGATGCCCAAAGAAATTGATCAAATGTATTCTTTTGCTGATCATTTTTTGATGATTTGGTTCTTGCAAATATATACTGTACATTATGGGAGCTATGACGAGGGAAAGATTTGTATCACCTCTGCAAGCCTTCATCATACCCAGAGGCTTGGAACATAGGATGAAATGCAACAAATTAAAGGCCAAATTAAAGGCAGTCAAAAGAAGGATTCTTCTCCCCCTTTTTGTTTCCGGATTCTCCAATTTTGCCGAGATTTTTTTGAAATTGAGCGGCCAACAAATCCGCTTGTGATCATTGGAAGCTGTTGAACCGGGCCTAGCGGCTCAAGCTGTTCTTAAGTCCCAGGTCTTGCATTTTTTGGGTTCGGACCGTCGGCCGCGCAGGGGGCCGACGTCCGAACACCGCTGACCGCTGAAGTTTTTGGGGAACAACTATCTCGTGGCCCCGATTTCTCCGGCGTGGTCACATCGAAGGGGTGAATTTTCGCGCGGATGGTGACAGGGATTGCTACGTTGGTGACCAGTTTCCTATGTCTTTCTGTGTCCTCTGTGCGGGTGGAAGAACAATGGCCTGATCTGAAACTGGTGATTAATTCCAACAAACTCTATCAGATACTTGGAGATTGAAGGTCATAACCTGCAAAACATGGATCAGTTGGGTGAGATGAATCTCCCACATCCAGACACAAATTACACACACACACACACTTGTTTGACAGTCAAAATCTTCTAGAAACCTTGATTTCATTTCATTTCTCGCAGGATGTGTAGAGTACAACAAATTACATTCAACATTTTCCCATTGCAAAAAGGAACAACATCTTTTTCATGGATTGCTGGGTTTCTTTTGCACCTGCGGACCTCGGACATGGGTGAGGAAACCACTGCACATGCTCTTTGCGTCTATGAAAGCGGCACAATTCGCGAATTGGACAGATGTCCTGGTGGTCATTGGTGGTTCAGATACGGAGACTCGGGTCGCATCCTCCAAGGTTGAACTGCGAACTGCGTGCTCCATGTTGGATGTGGATTTGTGTGTATAGACACAAATATTTGTTTGTGGCTTATATGTGTATATATGATATATATATTTACATACAGATGACTATACTATGAATATGATCATCTTTACTTTGTCTGCACTGTAATTTTGTGCATAGAAGAGGATCAAATTATATATGTATCTCTTTCAATTAATCATTTGATAGAGTTCGGGCAAGAATTAGGTTACTCTCATGGCCTGAAACTTGGGATTGAGATGTTTTTTTCTTGGAGCCATGGTCATGATCTTCACTCCAGGAAAAAAATAAAGAAAGAAACGAGAAAACTGAAGATCTACACCTACACCATTGGGTGACATCTTTGGGGGGACAGTTTGTGTATTTGGAAAAACCCCAGAGTCCGAAACATGCGAAAGAAGTCTCAGGAGAAGATCTACCAAGCAGAGGCTCTCTTGGGGTGGTTGTTGAATTTACCCACTGCCACTGGCTTCCCTTTGAAATGTCGGATTTTGATGATTAGACTCAGACTGCTTTGATGATGGTTGATTGAACAGTGAGATAAGAATATCTACTTACTTTGAACGAGACACATTTGACTTCATATCATTTCTTATAGACTACCAGAGTTTCAGAGTTCTTTCAATTTCTTTGGTGCTTTGTCCGTATTCATGGATGTTGTTTATTGCATTGGTTGTTGCACTCTCATTGGCGCATCATCATAGAACATGAAAAAGATGAATAACCAGTTCAGTTGGACCACTCCGAAAGCTGGCAAGGACGTCACATATATTGAGACCAAGTTCATGAATTTTGACCTTACAGCTTTGGCGATGCTATACCATTACCGTAACCATCAGTTTCTTGAACTTACTTGGCGCTCCAAGTCAGTTTGTTTGGAAACCATTGGTTGGATCTAAGCGAAGCCTGGGTTCAACAGCCCTATTACAGTATAGAATGTATAGATGTTGTGGCCTAATGGATATGTAATGGTCATTACTTGCGTCATTACTTATTACATTTATTACTCCAGGGTCAACATCAACCGGGAATTCCTTTAACATTTCCATGATTTGAAATTTGGAACCAATCTTCCTGTGGTATCCACTGTATCGGGTCGGGGTCTCGAAGCACTGAGTCCAGCTTAGCAGCTTAGTACAGGCTGTTTCGAAACGCCGATTGAAAGTCTTCCACGAGCCAATTCTCAATAGTTTACACCGTAGTGAAAGGATCGATGGCGATCGCCACTCCCAAAAGGTGGTGATTTTTTTTAAGGGGTCCCATGACAAACAAAAATTTTCATGGGAGTGGCGATCGCCATCGATCCTTTCCAGGTGGTATATCCCTTTAATGTAAATTTTTGAGATGAAAAACTAACAAAACAACCCCTTTTTTTCAGCAATATTGAGGTTAGCAACTAGCAAACTCCGATACATCATATAAATCGATACCTATGCAGTTGGTCTTCAGCACATTCTCGCATGGATTTTGGGGAGTGATTGTGGATGTACATGATGATACATGGTTATAGAAGATGATACATGATGATACATGACGGTATAATACCCATTTATTGTATATATAAATATATATATATGCTACATATCAGTACATACTGTTGAATCCACTGAAGATATCCAAAACCACTGTTTGCAATTGACCAAATCGCTAAAACCCACAGCTAATCACAACCACCGTGATTCAGCTATACCAGTTACCGTTCCGACTCAATCCAAAGGTAGTGATGGGACCTTCCAAGCTGCCACAGCTATTTTCACCAGCCCATTGCGCTACATCCAAGTCACGTAAACCCCCTCTGGAACTATTGTCCAGAAAAAGTGGAAAACACGATTCGGGCCAACGATCAATGCCGAGTTCCAAGATCCATGATGCAACGAAGCTTTCCTGGCGAAAGCATGACTCAGGCTTGAATGGAAATATGAGAAATCACACTCCTAAAAATTCTATGTTTTTCTATGTTTGTGCATTGGTGACTTCATTAGTCACAGCCGTGGATAGCCATTGGCGTTGCATCTTTCGATCAGCCCTTTCTCTCAGAATTTCATCGATATCATGTAAGCAACACCAGTGCTTCTCAAGATACTGACGAAGGGCATACGTGTCCATTGCCTTTGTCAAGGCATCGGCCAGTTGTGCAGCCGAATGAACCCAGTGTAGCGAAATGCCACTCTTCACATGATCTTTGATAACCAGTGCTTCAATCAATGTTCGATGTTCCTGGCATTGTGGTGTGCTGTTTTTCGTGATTACATCGTACAAGGACTTACAGTCAATGGCTGCTATGCTTTTATTCTCAGTTTCCCAAACCTTTTCAGGATTCTTCCACGGAATTTTGGGGTTCTTTAGCCATGCCCAACTGAGTCTAAGCCAATCTACAAGATCTACTGCATGTGACAGTGCATAGGTCTCAGCGGCTAAGGTGCTAGCTACTACCCTATCTATCTTTTTGGAATACCAAACGATGGGGCTTGAGATTGCTGGTCTCTGAGAACAAATGTCTTTGTGTGCTGCTAAGATCAAACCACCCTTTTGGCTTTGTTGTTTTTCTCTTGTAGCAAATGACGCATCCGAGTAAGCCAGAAAACTGATCTCATGAATCGGAATGCTCTCATAAGTGATTCGGACATCATTGTATCTTTTTGCATCACTTAGTAACCGATTTCCATCCAACAGATCTTTTATCACCGCACAATTTATCTTGGATTGTAGATGACTCAATCTGGAGGAAATATCTGGCCTTGTATTGGATGCTGCGTATTGAAGTGATCCTATGAGTCCTCTCAATTCCTGTCTTTCTGGTTCCGTGACTTTAAGATCTTCTCCTTTACGTCTATCACGAGTTACATTTATGGGACTGATGTTGTTGATGTATTCTTTTTGGTCGAGGTGTATTCTACCCTTGGAATCTTGCTCAATGGTTATGCCAGTAAAGGTGAATTTTCGCTCTCTTTTGGTCCCAAATGGAAACTTTCTTTCAAGGTCAACTAGGGCTTTATCAAAGATGGCATCTCCGCAACACAGACCATCGTCGACATGGATTCCAATGTGGCCGTGCACCGTGCCATCTTGACTCTGAAGAGTAAAAAGGCATGGATCCAATGGACTCATTGAGAAACCTATGGCAATCAATGTGTCACGAAGTTCCTGATACCACAGAAAAGGAGCATTCACAAGACCATATGCTGATTTCAGAAGCTCACAAATTTCTAGGGGTCTCAGTCCTAGTTTACGACGAAGCTCATCAGGGGGATCAACTCCTAAGATTCTATCGTCGCGTCGCGATCCTCGAAGGAATGCAGTCTTGATGTCAAATGACCGAATACACCACTGTTGACTAGCACAATATTGCATAATAAGGGATCTAGATTCCTTTTGCAATGTCGGTGAATCTCTTGGAATTTCAGTTAAATTTGGATCTTCGTATCCCAAGATTACTAGTCTTGCTTTGGCTTTTCTGTTTTGCCCAATTTCCTTAGCTTCTATTTCATCTACATCCTTCCACGTTAAAATCCATCGGCTTCTCAAAATGTTGGCTGCAGGGATTCGATCACGCAGAATTGCCCGGACTGTTCCTGTAGAGAGCCACTGGTCAACTTCTTTTTCTTTTGCTTTCTCAAATTCCTTCTTTTGGGATTCTGTTAGATCCTTTAACTTTACTTCGGCTCTCTGCTTCTTGGCACTAGACACTAAGAATGCAGTGACGTCTATCTCCGGTTTCCGAAGTTGTTGTATGTCTTGATGGCATAGGTGGATCTCACATTCCCAATATTGGTCTTGACCAACCGTGAGCACTTCTTCAACACACTGGTATGTTTCCTTTTCATCTTGGGTGTTGGCGACATGAAACACTGTGACCCCAGTCCACTCAAAACCCCCTTCTTCATTATGGTCATAATTATCCCATCTATCTATCTTTCTTTCAATGGTCGATGATGCGGGTGTCTTAATCAAAGAAATTCTTTCGGATGTCAATGATAACACATCAATGGGACAGTCAGGATCAAGATGTGGCTGGAACGGTTCTTTCCTGGGTTTGTTATGGACCTTAATGGCACGATCATCTTGGATTACCCAATAGTCTTCAGCTATCAGCTCATCATCAGCATCAGACTCTGGGATCGGAACAGCTGCGGGATCTGGAGCTATGGCTTCAGGCATCAAGCTTTCCGGTGGAGTTGATGGACTACCCCATTCTGATTCGGAATTAGGATGTTCATCTAACGACGGTGGACACACAGGTTCTGAATCGGGTTGCATACCATTGCTTGGGGTAGGTGTTACCATGGCTTCTCCTTGATTTGGATTCTCTAAATTCCTATTTATGGGTTCTTCTCCTGTGAGATCCTCATACTGGAAAATGCCGGATTTGGAGATCTCGGGTAGCTTCTGGTCCTGATGAAATTCTGCTTCAAGATACTGCTGTGCTTCTCGTTCAGAGAGTAGTCGAACATGTTCAGGAGGAACACGATATACCCTACTTACGTGCGAAAGCCAAACAACAGTGTTAGATTCTTGAACTATCACTTGTGCCGGACCTACCCATTTTCCCAAATTTTCCCCTTGACCCGGTTTCCAAAACATTACCCGAACCCCACTTTGGTGTTGACCACGGTGTGGACAGTGCTTTCGAAGAGTTGCTCTTCGGAGTCTATCATGATTGTCCATCTCCACAAAAGCTCTGCGGGCCAGCTCGCGTTTTGCAAGCTGTTGGCGGAAGGATACCCCCTCCGGCGTATCGCTTGCTGCAAGGTATTGGGCTGCATCAGGCTGATCACTACTATTTGTGGCTGGAAGATGTCTACTTTTACCCAAAACCAAAATCTCCGGGGTATACCCTCTATGACGAGCCAATGAGTTCTTGGCGGCACAACAATGGTCAAGGGCTGTTGAGAAATCTATGTCCGTGGTGATGGAATTTTCATGATCAAACTTTTGAAGCATGTGCTGTAGAATATCTCCATGTCTCTCGGTTTTACCCAATTGCCAGTGGGCATATGCTGCAATGGCCCTTAGCTGAATGTCTTCGGCTTGGGTGAGGTTACTGAATTGCTCGGAGCAAAGTCCAGACTCATTATCTATGATCATTTGTTTACATGGACCTGCCCAATGCAACCATGCTTGTCGAAATCCCTCGAACAGACTCAGTGCATCCGTCTGATGCACTTGCACAGCTTGATGAAAGTTTGTTGATGCATCGATAAAATGAAGACAAGTGAATCGCTTACCCTGTTTACTTGTCCAGATTATCAAGTCACAACCGACGCAATCATTAAACTCTCGATCCTCGGGAATCGTAGCTGGACGAGCTTTCTTGGGCTGGCTCAGCTCATGACATGTGCTGCAGTGGAAATCAGGAATAGCATCAATTATCCGGCTATCACACTTTTGACCTTTCAAAACATTGATGAGTTTGGCTGCATTCGGATGGCCGAGGTTCTTGTGAATTTTCCTGATCCATTGTTGCTCCTCTCTGGCTAATGCTTTGAACTTTTCTCCATGTTCTACATGTTGTGTCTCAGGTTTCTCCTCTTGAGCCTTCCTATCGAGATGTTCAGCTGGTGTTTTCTCAAACTTCTCAGGGAAAAGTTCTCTTTCGAATTCTCTTAAGGATGACTCTGCTTCGTTTTCTCTTCTCTTCTTATTGCTGTCTCCTTCTTCTGGTCCAATGGGATGTTCTCTTTTGCTAGAGGCTTTGGCATTATCTATCATGTTGGAAAAAACGGTGATCATCATTCTCATTGGTTCACATTTGGTGGTCATTTTTCTAACACTCCATTTTTCCCATTCTTCCCACTGCTGGCTATCAAAAACCTGTCCATTTCGCATGGCTCCAAACGAACGACGGTAAGGTGCTTCACCACGTCTCACTTGAACGGGACACTTTCGGAAACGATCCACCCCTTTGCTAATCTCTATGACTCTGATTCTCTGTTGTGGAAACACCTTTTGGACACTATGGAAGAAATCACCTCCTTCAATGACTACTTTACCAACCCGGGGTGCTATCTTTTGGCCTTCACTAATGAGATATTCAATGTTGAGTTCTGGTGATGGCACACTACCTTCCGGCGATGATCGGGGTTCTGGAAACTCTGCAGGGCGAGGCTGTTTTTCTTCCAAACGTCGGCGTTTGGTTGGCATGGCCTCGGCATCGACTTCCTCTCCCACATTGATGTCCCATTGAATGGGTGTTTGTCGTGTTTCTTGCACGGCCTTGCCAGCAGCAAAAGCTCGAAGAATTTTCCTAGCAAACGTGTCAGTATACAATTCAGAGTACTTGGAAACCGCTTCCCTTTGGCCATGTGGTGTTCGATAACTTCCGGCCACATGATCATGTTCATGGTCGTGACGACACCGCCACTGCTGAATGGCTCTATGCAGGATGGGGGAAGTGGTGATTATTTGAGTACCCTTTTGCATGAACTTTTTACTTTCGGGATGTGTCAATCTCCCGGCAACGCACATATCACAACGGGCTATCATGGTGTGATCTAAAATGATCTGCAATGGTTCTTCATACAACATGTCCGATCCAACAGGTTGTTCAAGGTGGAAGTGGAAACTCGGACCGCGTTCAGTTTGCAGTTCGAAAATCGCCGAACACAGAAGCAAATGCACGAGATCATCCTCACGAGCTCGCATGATCTTGATTGCCGTTTCAGGTGACCGACTGGCATTGAACTGTGACCATTTATTCCATGCTTTACATTTGGGGGACATCCAAATGTTCCTGGGTCTATGTTTGATGATCAACTCATACAATTTGCAACGATTTTCATAAAGACTAAGATCACCTTGACTCAGCCCAAAACGGATGGCAAATGAACCTTCCCTCAAACATTGCTTGGTGAGTTGACTATCAGCTGAGCAGTAGATCTCTAAGAGCTCGCAATATTGTGATGGTGGCTGATGAATCTTGTACCCCTTTTTCTTTATGTACCCCCACATTTCTTTGCTGATGAAATTCCCCATAACACTACTTGCGGTGCAAGCACCCCCAAAACCATGGTGATTCCCCTCACTATGGATGTTATACATTTCAACAAACGACCGGAGGATGTCACGTTGTGCTTCCGTCCCACTCACTGTGTTTGTGGGTTCGCTGGAGCCGCTTGAGACTGGCTCTGTACAGTCAAGTGCTGCAGCTGCTGCACAATCTGACTCAGAACATGTTCCATTTGATCCATGCGATGGTGCATGATTGCACGATCCTCCTGCTCTTCCATCTCGATCTCCTCCCAGCTGGCGACTGAAGGAGTCGCTTTGGCCTTGGGCAATGTCAATGGCCCTTGGCTCTTGGCTCCTTTGAGCAGATCCTTGGATGGATAGCCCTGATTCTCCTTCGGCTTCTCTTCCTCGTTGCCCGACTCCCCATGCTCCAACTCCATCCTCTCGATGTAGAGGCGAAGATAGTGCACAAATTCCATGTGCTTGGGATCCTTCGAGTCCCCGTACAGGCCCAGGAACCACTGGCAGTATCCAGGGTCGTTGTGGACCACTTCGTGGAATGGGGTCCCGTACTTGGCCTTCCCAAAACGAATTGGAAGCTCCTGAAGTTGTTGAAGCGACATGGCATTGAGACGGATCAGAGTGTCCTCCTCCTTCTCTTGACCTCGGACCTTCTTGAAACGATCGGCCAAGTTGGATGACATTTTGGGTGCCATGGCTGATGGTATCCTCAGGAATGGGACAATCACTTTTCTCAGGGTTCTCACAAATGTTCTCGGGCCGAAGACTCGATGTTGGCAACTTGGAGTCTTGACCTGATGATGTTATCCCTGGCTTTGCTTGATTTTCTTCCCCAGTTATTATCAAACCTTTGGTTTCAAACAATTCACCTGATGAGTTCATGTGGGAATCTGATGCATCTTCAGCGGTGTGAAACACGAGTGACTGCGAATTGAGAGCCTTCGGTGGTGCGTTCTTTTTGGCGGCCATCGTGATGAGTTCACACATATCCATCAGGAAAAGTTTCCGGCTTGACAGGTGGAGGGGAACTGTACACTGCAAAACACGAAAGTGAACTTGTTGCTTGTCGGTATCAATTATGGCTTTCAAATTTCGGAACAAATTGTTGGAAATCAGGAACGGTGTATGGCTTTCAACTATGGCTATCTTAATCCAAATGGGTCCAACAGGAATATAGAGAGCTTGTTTGCATTCTACGGTTCCGTTATTTCCAAACCTAAAAGTCATATTGACAGCTCCCACACGGTGTCCCTCTTGAGTCTCAAGAGGAAGGGACTTCATAAACTCTTCGACCAACTGCCGACCCATCACTGTTTGGGAAGCTCCTAAGTCAACAATACCAAAGGAGTCATGACTTGCAAAACAAGTGATGTGGTGATCGTCATCAGAACGTGATTCACAATTGGCTTTGGGTCGGTCTATGTCCGTCGGAAGATGCACTATGGAAGATATCGACTTGATACGTTCCTCAACTACCTCCTTCTTACCGATCTTATTGGCAGAGGGGGTTGTGACATTATGGGCTTCAGGATCAGTTTTCCTCCTGGTCAGGGTTTGAAATCCATTTGGGATTCTTCTCAACATGCTTTTACAGTCTTGACGAAAACTGTCTTTACCACTTTGATCCCCTTTAGGATTATGATCATGGTTGTAACCCCTTTTTACCATTATCCCGGCCTCGACAACATTGGCTTCTTGGTTGACGACTTCTTGATCGAAATCCTGAAAGTCCACGGGGAGCGAGAAGAGCACCCCTAAGCATCCTGGATTGAAAAAATTCAATCGGGATTGAAAATTTCAATAGAGGATTGAAAATGTCAAAATTTCAATCGATTTTTCAATCTTGAACAATTCCAAAAATCAATCCAAAATTCAATATTTTTTAAACTTTTTTTCAATCGGAAAATCAATCGAAAATTCAATCGTGAATTCAATAGATGTTCAAATATTTTATCTATATCCAGCACATTTTGGTCATCTTTAAGATATATCAAAGTTTTGTGATGGCTATCCAGCCCATGAGAGCTACCCAGCCCAAGTCTTGTGAGGGCTATCCAGCCCAAGTTTTGTGATGGCTATCCAGCCCATGAGAGCTACCCAGCCCAAGTCTTGTGAGGGCTATCCAGCCCAAGTTTTGTGATGGCTGTCCAGCCCATGTGAACATCCATGAGAGCTATCCAACCCAAGTTTTATGAGGGCTGTCCAGCCCATGAAGGCTATCCAGCCCATGTGTCCTTCGCTTTCCTCCTCTGATGGGATTTCATCTGACAGGTTGTAGTGGCCTTCCAAATAGAGGTGAAACACAAGTTTAAATTTTTGCAGCACCTTGTAAGCAACTTTGTGACCAGGTGTTCCTCTTGTACAAGCAGAGCCAATAGACTTTGCTATGCTCATGAAAGATTCAGAGCCATAGCACCAAGTTGTTCTAGGGTGCAAGTGCTCAGCCTGCTCACCCAAGTGAAGGAGCATGTGGTGCTTTTGGGCCATGGAGTATAGGTGCTGCCCATTTTTCATTGCCTGGGTTGCAAGGAAAGAGTAGTGCTGCAGCATGTTGTTGGCTTCCTTCAAGAATGCTTCTCCCTTTGCTTTGTTCCATTTTTTCCAAGGCTCCTCCATCAGTGTGTAGAGGTTTTGCAAGTTTTTCACCATGGCAAGCCTGTGCTTGTCTTCTCTGCTGTCTTGGTAGAGTTTGCACATCTCCACACAGACAGGTGTGAACCACCTAATCTTTGCCCCTTTCACATGCTTCAGCACTGGGTAGTCTTCTCTAGTAGGAGCCAGGTCAGTGAGCTTAAGGTGCTTCAGCCTCTTGCTAGCTTCCATGCCAATATCATCACAGACTCTCACTATGAGCTTGTTGAGGCTGTTCAGGTTGGCTTCTCCTGTCTCCACTTTAAAGGAAGGGCTGTCCAGCCCTTTGACCAAAAAACAAGGCCCTAATATTTTGAAAAACAAGGCCCTTTGTGCTTTTAAAAAAATCTGAAAACCACATTGCTGCCAAGAGGCTGCTTGTGCCTCCCAGCTTGTCCATGATGGAAACCAGCACACTTCCATGTAAGTAGGCTGACACCCCCAAGTCTAGGACATGTAAGATGTCCAGTTTCAGACTCAAAGCATTCACTCCAGGAATTGCAAACAAGGGGTGAGTCAGGTGGAAGCACAGTCGCCCTCCAGGCTGCACTTGGCCTCATGTCTGTGAAGGGCTTGGTTGACCCTTCCAGCAGTTGATCTGCAGCACAGTATGGGCAAATGTAATTGCTGGCTGAGTATGGCCAAGAGAATTCACTAGCATACCACTCCAAGTCACCTGTGATTGCCCATAACCATCCTTTTCTTTACCGCTTCCCTTTTTGCAGCTCCATAGGCTTCCCAGCCTTATCCTTTTTGGGGCAAGCCCCATCATACAAAGCTGTGAAGCTCCATGCCAAGGTTTCCATGAGCTCTTTCCAGGTTTCCTTGGTGCCAGCAGCCTTGGGCACTGCAGCTAGGAGAAGCTGGCTTTCAGAGATAGGTTTCTGATTCAGGAGGCACCTGCAGGGTAATGTATTTCTGAGGGCTATCCAGCCCATGCAGCTTGTGACCAACAGGGCTATCCAGCCCATC
>DF244841.1:0-22962 GCA_000507305.1 Breviolum minutum Mf 1.05b.01 | reverse complement strand
GGCCTGGGTGCGCAGGCCTCTGTCGGGACCAGGAGCGTTGCCTGAAGGGACCAAGAACCTACTGCTGGTGTTGGAGATGTTGTGAGCATGGACCTTGACCTATTATCTCTGCCAAGCTTGTCTGGGAAAGGTGTTGATCTGGAGGCCAATTTGAAAGGGCCTGAGGGTGATATGCTGAGGAACTTCGACGATATGATGCTTCAGGATGCTCAGAGCTGGGGGCACATTGCTAGTGAAGCCTCGGCTATGGCCCCTTATAGCGACCCACAACTTTCTCAGACTGGCTACTATTTGAGATTCTTGCAGAAGTTGCACCAAAGCGGAGTTCTCACTTTCTGCACTTGTCCAAGGGGGCGAGTTGGTGTATTTTGTGTTTCAAAGAAGGCCAAGGAGGTGAATGGAAAATTAGTACAGAAACAAAGATTGATCTTGGATTGCAGGCAAACTAACTTACAATTCAGAGCTGCACCCCTTACAACTTTGGGATCACTTAGCTCATTGTGTGAGGGACATCTTGAGCAACATCAGCAACTTTTCATTGGGGGGGGAGATATTCAGGACTGTTTTTATGCTTGCAGAACTCCCCGTCAATTCCAACGATTTTTCTGTTTGGATGTCGACATTTCGGTCAATGAGGCCAAGCGTATTATGGGTTCTGATTTCCCTGAGGATTTGTTGCATTTACCAGGTGATGGCAAGGTTTCCCCAAGTTTGTGTGTTTTACCCATGGGATTTTCGTGGTCTTTTTTCTTGGTGCAGAAATTGCATGAGCAATTGACTATGAGCAGCTTGGACATACCACCTTCACAACTTGTCGCCGACGGCAACCTTGTTCCAACGTTCTCTGAGGAGGCTTGCGCTGGAATGCCATACTGCGACAATGTGCACGTTCTCAGCTGCAGCAAGGCGAGGTGTGAAGCTGGTAGAGTCAAAGTAGTTGAGAAGCTCAAGTCGGTTGGTTTTGGGGTTCATGAGGAGATCGAGGCAACCACATTGTTTCCAACATTAGGGGGAATCATTGATGGAAGAGCCGGACAAGTCAGACCCACTACATCCAGACTTTGGAATCTTATCCTGGCTTTTGAGTATGCGTCTAAATCAAGGGTTAGCTCTGATTTCATTCAACGACTTCTGGGGCACGCGATGTGCATCTGTGTTCTTTGCAGACCAGGGATGAGTATTTTCAGAAGCCTTTATGATTTTTCTATTGGTGGTTTTCCTCAGATGCATTTATGGGACAGCGCAAAACGGGAGTGTATTATTTTTGCTGGTATCCTCCCACTTCTTTTTGGAGATATCAAAAGGCCGTGGAGTACCACAGTTAGCTGTACTGATGCATCTCCTGAAGGGTTTGGCATTGTTGTGGAGCGTGAGATGAACGTAGGAGATATTCAATCAATGGGGAGCTGGAATGAGCGGTGGAGATTTAAGAGATTACCTGTCTCATCCTGGAGGCCACGCGATCGAGCGCTGGGAAAGGATGTCTTCAGCGATATCAGCACGGCAAGAAGGCCTGAGGCTTTGGGTGAACAGTCGCATGAGTTTGTTGAGGACCCCCTTTTTCCGGAGATACCCCATAGTATTCTCAAACCTTCAGATTGGAAGACGGCCAAGATAGGTCGATGGCAAGATACTTCGGAGCATATCACACTTAAGGAGGGCAGATGTTTGCTTCTTTGTTTGAGGAGATTATCACGGAGTAGCAGTCATAGAAATAAGAAACATTTGGTTCTTGTTGACAACCTTGGGCTTGCACTAGCAATCACAAAGGGTAGAGCTCACAATTATCGGCTTCTTCGTGTTTGTCAACAAATTGGAGCATTGAGCCTAGTCAGCAACATTGGTCTCAAGATCCGATGGATTCCGTCTGAAGTCAACCCTTCGGATGGGCCGTCCCGTGGTGACCTCAACCCGCACTCTTCGTGGTACGAGATCTACGGAAAAGAAGGTGAAATCTCCAGCCAAGGAGGTGCGGAGCTTGAGAGGAGTTCCTTTAGTCAACAAGAAGGTGAAGAAGACCAATGCCAAATCAGCAGACCGTCAACTGAAAGGGAATCGAGTGACCACAGAGAAGTTGAGGAACACTCGGTCTTTGAAGTTGAAACAGAGGAGCAACCAGAGTCAGGAGGAGGAGCCAATGATGAGCATGTTTTCAGACATGGGGCAGCTAGAAGCAGTGAGTGTGAGTGGGGCCCAGAGGAAGCAGTACCAGAGTTACCTTCGTTCGTTCAAGGATTTCTGCCTGGAGCACGACCAGGTCTGGCCGCCAGAGGAGAGCCGGACTATGGATATGATCCTCTCGGACTACTTCGACAATTTGTTCCTGGATGGAAAGAGCTTGGCAGTTGGAGAAAAGGTGACAGCAGCAGTCGAGTTCGCTTTCATAGATTACAAGGGCCATCTTCACAGAGCAAAAAGGGCCCTGAGGGGATGGAGACATCTATGTCCCCCTCAAAGCCGCCTACCGCTGCCAAAGCCCATTGCCTACGGCATCGCAATGATCTTAGCGGCAAAAGGAAAGAAGAACATGGCTGTGAAAGTCTTGACGGACTTCGACCTGTACTTGAGGCCGGGGGAGGGGGGAAGCACATAGTCCCTCCGGTGTCAAGAGCTGGAGCCCAGTACCAACAGTTTGCAGTAATCATCCGGGACATCGAGGAAGGAAAGCCCGACAAAACGGGCATCTACGACAACACCCTGCTTTTGAACAACCCCCGCACCAAGGACATGTTGGGACCAGAACTAGCAAAGTTGGCAAAAATCAGCGGACCCTCCAAGCCCATTTTCCCGTTCAGCAACGAGGAGTACCGCACACAGTTTGTCAATGCTGCAAAAGTCTTGGGGGTGAACAAGGTGCACACGTACCAGCTCCGCCACGGTGGGGCCAGCGAAGACCTGAATTCAAAGACCCGAGATCACCTAGCAATCCGAGAGAGAGGGAGGTGGAAAACCGACTCAAGTCTGAGGCGGTATGCAAAAGTCGGCAAGATCCAAAAGATGTTGCGAGATTTAGATGTGCACAAACTGGAGTTTTGCAAGAGAGCTGTGATGGATATGCCTCGGGTAATGCGAGGAGTGATTCCAGCCAAGCTGCCATCGTAAGTGAGCATAGCTGGAGGACGTTTCCTGGTAAGTTTGCTTTGGAAGTTTTTGCCGGAAGTGCAAGGCTTAGCACAGCAATCAAACGCCGGGGTTATCCTTGTTTCCCTTTGGATGTTTGTATCGACCCTTTTGACAATGTATTGGATATTAAAGTTCGATCACATATCTTTGGACTCATTCGCAAACGTCGTATTACTTTTATCTGGATTGGCATGCCTTGCACCTCCTTCAGTGTTGCACGTCGAAACGACGGGATTGGACCAGGACCTCTTAGAAGTGATACCTATCCCATGGGACTACCTCATCTACTTCCTCATGATATGAAGAAAGTTAAAGAGGGGAACTTGTTGCTGGAATTTTCTTACAATCTTATTGTGGAGTGCAACCGTTACAATGTACCATGGGCCCTAGAGAATCCTGGTAGCAGTCGTTGTTGGTTGACCCCCCTTTTGAAAAAATTGTCTTCTTCCGCTGACTTTTGTATTCTCGATTTTTGTCAATTTGGAGAACCTTGGAAAAAGCAGACGGCTATTCTTCATAACGGGGTTGACTTATCAACTGCACAGCGCCTTTGCATTGGTGGTGGCAAAGTTTGCTCGCGAACTGGCAAAAAGCACCTAGTTCTAAAAGGGGTCAGCCCTTCTGGATCTTTCTGGACCTTGGTAGCACAGCCCTACCCTTTTGAACTGGTTGAAGTGTTGAGCAACTGTCTTTTTGAGCAAATTTTTCACCAGAACGCAAGCGGATAGGGGAGGATCAATTTGAAGCTGGATCTCACATTTCATTTTCCTTCCATGTTCGCAAGGCATTGAATCTAATGCCCGATCTCTCGATGCTCTGCATCAGAAATTCATCCAAACAAGCAGTAGTCTGGCCACAAAAAATGATGTGTGAAGACCGGATCAAATGTTTGATGATTACTTAGATGCTCTATGATGTTCCTATCGGTTGATGCGAGCTGTTCGTTTAAAGGGAGTGTTTTCATGGAACTATTAGTTGCTTCGGGCTCTCGGAACCCCTCCTTAGTAGAGGCCATTCCCAGTACGCACTCAAGCTTTCAATTCAAAAAGTTAGTATCACTATATCCCACTGGGAAAGGACCTGATTGTACGATCCACATGACACTTTCCAGACATTATGATGACCAGCATGGATGATTTTTTCAATATTGCTGTGCCACGTGCATACCTTGGGGTTTCCCTATTTGTGAAACTATCTTTAACTTTTCCAAATGGCTATTGATGGTTTGGCTTGGTTCTTTTGGGTGCTTTCTTAGATCTGTTTGTGAAACGGTTTACTTTTTTCATTTGCTAGATTCATATTTTAGGATTATATAGATGCATTAGTATGTCCATTTGGTGCAGAGCATTGACGCCCGATAAATATCACCGACAACCAAGACATGTTCCCAAATTTGGCTGTGATGCATAATGGCAAAAGGATTTGGTAAACCTTACGCATAGATATTGCGATATATTTGTTTTTTTCTTGGATTTACTTAGTGTTTGTGTTTGATTTTGATGTTTCCCTACGAACAAGACGGGATTTTTATCTAAGCACTCGAGGTGTTTCAACACCCTGCCACCTTTTGACCTGCCAAAAACCGCCGACCTCAGGTTCGGCTTGGCGGGTTTCGCGCCCTTCGGTCCCGACGTGCCGGGCAATGCCTTGACGGCCTACGACTTGGATACCAAGGCGAATGAGTCACGAGTGATCCGGTGATGATGGACCACTCATACCGATACCCCGAAGTGAAATTTTGACATGTGTAGGATACCCCCGAAAGAACAACAAAAAAGAGAGGCATATATTTAAAGCAATGGATATACAAAGATATATATATATATATACATATCAAGAGGTTGTATGGCCGAGTACGCAGCTTGCAGCCAGTTTGGACATCGATGATACGGATTACACCATAGCCAATTCCCATCATTTGCTAAATAGAATGTGAAACCTCTCATGACAGAAGGAATCTCAAGGGTGTTCCATACATGTCGAATTGAAAGGAAAGTTGTGTCAAATCGTCAAAAGCTTTTCATGGAAAGTGGAGATGAGGCCCCAAGATCAGTTTAGTGTCCATGATGTCTACCCTCTGGTAAACTAAGATGGCACGTAAAAATGAATGGTTGGAATACTAATTCAATTTTGGGATGGGTTTTTTTCAGGTGCGATTTGTTAGTTTCCCGGAGTGTATTTATTTTCCACTGAACCATGATTTACAAGAATCATTCCTGTTGACCATTTGACTTTTTGAAGCCTGCCAGGTACTTTTAATGTGGAATCTTGGCAGCATCCGCACCATCTTCATGGAAGCCTTTTGGGTCAGTTCGGTATAGAAGAATTTGCTATGCACCAATGACCTGACCGTAGCGTTTTTTAGAAAGTGATTGAGTCCTCTCAAAATGAGTTCAAGTGACATGTCCAAAAGAGTTGAAGACAACTGAGTGGTTGTTTCAAATATGTTTTTTTTTTTTCACCCTTATTTAGGGAAGATTTCCGATTTGACTAATATTTTTTAGATGGGTTGAAACCACTAACCAGAGATGTATTGTTTTTCATTTTTTTGTCAAAGCATTGATGTTGAGAGAGCAATTGGAAGCTTGAGGATGGTTTAGTTCCAGATCGACAAATCAAAGGCTAGATGTATGAGGGATAGACTGATATACACATGCATGCAGCATGTTGCTGTTTTTATGGAGAAGTTGTTCAATTCAGATTGGTTGTTCCAATTCGTCTCACATTTCTTAGGCGTGCCCATGACTCTCACCACACAATTTCGAAGGAGATTTCGCAGGTAAAGAACTCCGCAGGTGTGAGGGCATCAACTTTTATGAATGTACGATGGCTAAGTCGTACCCTTACGACTTAACGACTTAAAAATCGATCAACTACCCTCCCTGAAACTAACAGCTCGCACCTGAAAAGGGATGGTTGAAAACTATCCTTTCCTTTTGGGAGGGCCTATTTTTCAGGTGCGAACTTTTAGTTTCAGGGAGCGTAGCCTACTGAAAAGTGATGCACTGCTTGTGCCCGCAGAAATTGGGGAAATTTCTCAGGGTTACCCTCCCTGAAACTAACACCAACAGCCCCTGAAAATAGGCCATCTTTAAAGGAAAGGATAGTTTTCCAACCATCCAGTTTCAGGTGATACTGTTGACGGAAGAAATCCTGCACCAGTTGATATGTACTTATCCCATTATTTACAAGGTTTATGTATGGCAGGTGGTGCAGGATTTCTGAATCATCAACAGTATGATACTATGTTAGTTTCAGGGAGGGTATGTGCCCCCCATTTATCTCATTGTATCCTTCACACATCTATCCAATTGAGGCTTGGCATGGCGTTGCTTGGCCGGTGTTGTGATGGTTTTTGCCTGTGAAAAATTATGAGTGATATTTTTTGTGGGAGAAGGAACAACATCAAAGTTCTTTCACATTCTAACTAAGAAGTTGCTGTTGATTAATTGTTGATGCATGATTTGCGTATTTGCCAAATAGAATTTTGTCTTCCATCCGAAATGTATTGTTTTTTCCTTTCAGACACGCAGTAGCCCAAGATAAACTGCAGAATAGCAAAGACTGTCACGTTTCGTAGCTCAAGGTGTTGAACATCTTGAAGTGACGTGGCAGTTAGTCTGCTCAGTTGTACTCCGAGACGAGTTGAGAACACCGTCTCATAAAGGAAAGACACAAGAACCCAATTTTTACAATAAGATTTCCAGTCATCTCACCCTTTTTGGCCGGTTTCCCGG
Source organism: Breviolum minutum Mf 1.05b.01 (assembly GCA_000507305.1). Classification (NCBI taxonomy): domain Eukaryota; class Dinophyceae; order Suessiales; family Symbiodiniaceae; genus Breviolum; species Breviolum minutum. The sequence continues at coordinate 16,102 of DF244841.1, read as the reverse complement.
ACTCAGTGGTGGTTTCAAAAAAAAATTGGGGATCGGTAATCCTAAAGATTTCCACGAAGGGATGCTTCACAACCACCTTTGAACTTCATCAATCAATGTGAATGTTCCAAAATACTGGGAAAATTCCATCCAAGATCCCATTGAATCCATCACCTTAGGAATTCATCAAACATCTTTTGCTTGAACCAAGCAGCTCTTTGGGAGTCCCATTTAAAACGCCTCGATGTTAAGCCTCCTAGGCTTTGCATGGCTGCCTCCTTTCCGTTAGTGTTCTTCGCACATCGCGATGCTTTACGGCGGTTACTGGGACGATCCCTTGGATGGCCGGAGACTTGGTGAAGATTTGGTGAAGCCTGGGGTTTCCGTGCCATTCATGGGTGTGAAGTATTAAATGAAGCAGTTTGAAGGATGTTGAAAGACAATGAATTTTAATATGTTTATGGTGTTATGATGTGTTATTAAGTATGAGGTTTGTGAAGTTGTTGTATGAGTGGTTTGAGTGTGAGTTGTTTCTTTGCTAAAACCATTTGGAAGAGGCTTGCAATACTATTTTTAACATTTTTCCAGGGAAGTATTATATGCTTTTGGTGTTGTACTGGGAAACAATCAGAATTTCCGGGCAGCAAGACTATTTTTTGCATGTTTGTTTTCCTCCCGTTGATAGATATCAAATGAGTATGGCTTGGCTCGAATGAAGGCATTAGATTCTTGAAAGATGAAGGTTGTTCAAGCGTCTAGTGATACAGAGAAAACGAATGCGCTGGCTGGGTAGTTTCACATTTTTCACGTACCATTTTCATACGACCCCCTAAGAGGCTGCTTCGAACAGGATCGCTTCACTTGAAAAGTGCTTTTGCTGGTTTTTCCAGGGTTTGAAAGGGTTTTGCAGGCAATACAGTGACACCAAAGCAAACCACGAAAAACTTGCAGAACACCAGCCATTCCCTGGCCACCCACTTTCACAAATGCTGTTTGCGTGCTGTGTTTACAACCAAGAATTTCGTCCAGCACCTGTCCTACAGTCTCACCTTCAACGTATCTGTTATATTTTGCTTGACATGTCCTTCTCAAAACTTCGTTGTACCCTCGCTTTCCCATTTTCCAAACACTTTCCAACAAAATTCCACACAATTCATCAAACTTCCCCCCAAAAGCTGCAAAAGGCTGCAAATCGGGGCATCTGAAAAAATAGGAAAGCTGCAGTTTCTGCAAGAGTACTTCTTACACTTAGAGCAGTCTAGGTTTGAAGCAGCCGCCTGGGAGACTGTAAGACATTTGTGTTACTTTTAATCTGTGTATGCAAACACTTATGAGTAAAAGGTTATCATTATTTCTATATTGCATTCTCAAATATGTCTATCTATACTAGACCTCTACATAAATACTTCACATAACAAGATGAGGCCATTTTCTATACAAAATAATCATCGACATATCCATCCCACGACTTAACTTAGAGACCTCGCCTTCAGGAAGATCATCGTTCAGTGCATCATGGCACAGTCACCTTCACTGTGGCCACTTCGGCTGGGAACGACTCGCTGATCAACTCGCTGATCATCATGGGGAAAATCCACTGGAAAATGAACGGCATTTGAACCCAAAGAGGGACATTTGTTGGAAGATGATTTTTTTGTCTTGAATTGGGTGATTTTTGGGTTCCATGTTAATTTTCCAGGGTGTAGGTTTATGATTGTTTTTGGTTAACGCTATCGTTGTAGGAATTTGGAATTTGGATGATGTGTTTTCATGGTTTTATGCATCCAAAGGGTGATGCAGGTTTGGAGCATTAAGAGCAGCATGCATCGGCAGTATCATCAGTATCGGCGCAGTTTGGTGACGGATTTTACCCCCTTTGAGCTTATGTGTGTCCCCCTAACAACACTCAGACGAACAGCATAGATGTATGACTGACAAGATATGACATCTATGGTTATGTTTTTGCAAGATTGGTGCACCAAAAAAAGGGGGTCACAACTCTGCATCACACAATTTTCATGATCACACGTAGTGGAGATGTTTTTTTGGATTTATTATTTACTTCAAAACAGATCCAAAGGGTTTTTTGGGAAAAGATGGTGTTTCCTTTCAGGGCTTGCCCAAAAGAGTCCTTTAGAACAAAGGAGCAGGTTGTTTTTTGGCTATGGCAAGATGCGATGTGCAGATATGTATCTGGAGTAAGAGATGCCAACATGAACTTGACCAAAGAAAACTTTCATCAGGAAATACTGATGACGGAAGGATGGTGGAACAACCTCAACATGTTTCTTATATCTGATTCCAAGAAAATTGCAACACACCCCTGGAACACACCCCAAACAATCCCCCTAGCCAACTATGAAAGGAATCTCTTCATATCATGTTGGTAAAGGTTGATCGGGGTGTCTTCCAAAGGTGTGGTGCAACAACCTGAGACTGATTCATCTGAAAACCTAGAGGATACCTTGCATTCTGGCTCTTACATCCCCCTTCAGATCAGGGCTCCCAAAATCAAAGCATTTGAATGCTAGAAAATCGGTTGATGGTGATATGTACACTTGAGAATTTCTATGCAAGGTGGAAAACAATACAAATCATGTATGTCTTGTCGTTCTTTTCAATGGATCAGGGTTCAAATGTAGGAAAAAAACATATCATTGTGATAACCATCTTAATAGAAACAATGACAGTCAAACATTTCCCTTGAAAGTTCCAAATTGCCAAAAACCTTGAGCAATTTGGTTATTTGGGGTAAACGATTTGGCTAGAAATCATTTGACCCAGAAAAAGACAGGTTACACTCCGGCAAAATAAACTAGCATAGCCGGCTGGAAATGGACCCGGATTGAAGATGTATACCCCCGAAGATTAACATAGAACCTGAAAATGATGGTTTGGAAGATGATTTTCCTTTTCCAGAGGTGTATTCTCAGGTTCCATGTTACTCTTCGGCGGTGTATTTCCTATTAAAAATGGGGGATATTCCAGCCAGCTATGTCAGTTTTCCAGAGGGTAAATCACCATAGGATACGATTTGATGACGAGGTGTCTGTCGTGGTCTTGGCAGCGGCTGGAGCGTTGCTGGAAGATGTCTCCTTTGTGGTTTCCTTATGTGGAGTATCTTGGAGAAGAGCGCCATGGATCGCCATGGTAAGAAGATCGAAAAGAAAAACACACAATATGGCTCTCTCTCTCTCTCTCTTTATATATATACATATATATGTATAAGTGTTGACTTCACACATCTTCAAATATGTGGTATTTTTAAGCCTATCTTAGGATGATTTCTGTCAAGTCACTTTATGAAGCTTCAGGATTCTTGGAATGAGATTTGGGGAAGAAAACTACTCCCCACTAATGTAACCGCTTTCTTAAAAAAGTGTTGTTGAAATATGAAATATCTCACATATCTTGTATCTTAAAACTATTCACAGCCTCAATTGCAGTTTTCCAGATTTGTTTGGGTTTGTTTTGGAAAATGTCCGATTTCCTGATACAAACCAGTATTGTCTTAGCCTTAGTCTTCGATGATTCACTGCCAAGAAATTTGGTTCATGTTTGTTTCCCGGTTTTCAGTGGATTGGGTGAATTGGGAAATTTTGCCAGGCATGTTCTGGAGCATGTCTTGCCTTTATTCTTCCAGGTGGGCTGGAAAAAAAATGGGGTGTTGATAAATGGGATCTGTGGATAGGTTCGGAGAAGGAATGCTACAATCAGAAAGATGTACAAGCAGTCAAAATCAATAAACATTAATTAGTTGTGCGATATACATATATATTTATATATGTATATGAATTTGAATATAAACTATAATAGAAAAAGACATGTGTCATCTACTTTTCACTCAAATTGGATACAGTGCTTCATCCATTGGGTATTGGTGACATCCATGGGATGTCAGAATCACTGGTTTTTATTTCAGGCTTCGGTGGGGGAGAACCATTGACGTTGTGGATGATATTCAAGAGATGTGCTTCCAGGCCATTGTTGCCATAGCCGCCAAAAAGCCGCACACTTTCTACTACTCTTGACTTTGAAGACACGAAATCAACCCACCTCCCCCCCACAGATAGAGAGACCTTTAGAACCCAGCAAGAAAAGAAACAACATTTAGGTGCAATCATGCTGAATATGAGTTTACGACACTTGGCAGCAAATGGGATTCGTGTGTTTCGGTCGACGTTCCCAGAATCGAGCAAGCTCGTTGGGCTGGATTTGACATGTTTGCCGTGGGATATTTGTAGGAGACCTGTAGGACAATGGAAAATCCTCTAGGGATAAACGATGTATTCTGTTGGGTCACAATGGTTTAAACCACTTGTGTTCAGGATGTTCGAACTTGATCAACTATCACAACTTTCCGCATCTAAGTTTCGCAATCTAGTAACCACATTCTTTGAATCTACAGTCTATTGATTTACATTTAATTTATACATATTATCTATAAACATCTATTATAAATTTTCGTCCCAACTGAACTTCAAGGTGCCTTACAATAACTAGGTGGTGGTTTCAAATATTTTTTATTTTCACCCCTACCTGGGGAAATGATCCAATTTGACTAATATTTTTCAGATGGGTTGAAACCACCAACTAGATAAGAAAAAGATAGTAGTATTCAAGGTCTGGGGATCACCTTACACCACTTCCAGGAAAAGATGCTACCTTGCGTCTACCCAATTTGGCGAAGACCTTCATCTCCTTGGGAATTGTCCTCGGGTTGCTGGGCAGCCAACCTTCGTCTCCTTGGAACTGATGTTTGTTTTGTTTTTTTTCTGGGTTTCAGCTGAAAACACAGGGGCAAGTAGGGAACTTTATGACAGATTGATGGTTTTTCTGCACATCAATTAGTGACCAAGATGACATGTAAAATGACATAGTGTTTTCTGTGTTGAATGTGTCTTTTTGGTTTTCAAAGTCCTTGCTAGATGTTGTTTGAAATCTTTTCCAATTTTCACCCCGAAAATTGGGGGAAATTCCCAATTTTGACTAATATTGTTTCAAGTTGGGTTGAAAGCACCAACTCGTGTTGCATGAACGGTTTAATGACGTTGTTGATGCTTCCCCCTTTTTTTGCTGATACGAATTTCAGCGCTTGGACTCCAGCCCAGGGACGATTCCGAAAAACCCCAGATTCACAGGGAGGGAAAAAAACCGTTGGCATCTTTGATGTGATGCCAGCCAAAGGTTGAGGTAGATTATGTTGTATCTTGTGTTTTCTTGGAGTGTTGGCATTGTTGGCTACCAGTGAAATTCCATGACTACTTACACGAAATTTGAATATCTTTGATGTCCCTATAACATTCCAATGTCAACTTACACAAATTTTGATATCCCTATAAATTTCAACTGTGCTGGACAAGGTTTTGTTAGTCTCAGCCATGTTCATTCTCCTCCGCCTGATGTCGAACACTCCGCACCAGCATGTCTGCATTTGCCAATGCATTGATTCCGCCCGAGCAGCTGCTGTTATCGCTGTCCCTACTGTGATAGATACATCAGAACCAGATTTCCAAATTCCAAATATGAAAAAAACATGCAGCTACACACAGGATGTGGAAATCGAATTCCTTTCCCCCCGAAAATTCAACATGTTAGCGCATCCTGCTAGGACCTAGGACATGATGTTCATTGGAGGAGCGCAATCATAGCGATGTTTTATATGACCTCAAACCACTGGTTTCAGGTAGTTTAGGAATGAAATCCCAGTGATTTTTTGTCAAATTGAAGTTGATGAAATAAACATCACTTTAATTCTCATACGTATATATATATACATGCAATGTATGTATGTTTTATATGATCTATGTATTGTACTGTAAAACTGATCATGTAATATATATATATATTACAATATATATATATATTCCTCATCCTTGCTATCCTCCCCATTCCATCTTTCCTTGCCAGGTTCCTTTCGACTGTGGCTGTGCTCGACCCATAGGTATCCATAGGCTGGGTCTCTGAAGGGACCACGGCCCGTGGATGTACATAATACCCTCGATGCATGGCCCCATTTTTCACGGGAACCGGGAGGAACGATTCGGAACGATTTATAATGCAAATGGACAAAAATCTGAAGATGTTGGTTGCAAAAACTCAAGGTTTGTTGGTGTAATGATGTATTTTTGTTTGTGTGTTCTCGATTTCAAGTTTAGTTTAAAGACTAAGATATTGATTGAAAAGATGGGTGCGTCTCAATAGTGTCTTCAAGAACACACTGCGTAAAGTTTTGCCCTGAGATGTTAGTGTTATTGATTGGAAAGGTGTGTGAATCAGGTGCTTCCAACGAAAAAAACGGGAAACCAATATTGAGACATGCCCAGTCGATCGGATGGGGTTTGAGTCCTGTGGACATCGTCACCGTCTTGCCAACTTGGGTTTGAGCAACCGAATTTCAAGTGGTTGCGGAGAAGTAGGCGTGGACTAAGCGGTCACAAAAAAAGCGCAGTTCAGCTATGCATAGTGAGGGCGATGTGTGACCCCTAAAAAATGCTTCAACAAACACGAGTCATGTGCTGTTTTTTTTGTTTTTTTGTTTTTCGTTGATGTTCCATGTTTTACGTCTCTCTAAAAGAAAACAAAAACACCTTATTTAAGGCCAAAATGCAAGTTCTCCATGCCATGGAAAAACGCCAAGGTTTCTTCCATCTCCAGGGCCACCCGCTGCGGCCAAAGCCAAGACGCCCTTGCCCCCAAGCCCGAAAACGCCGACAGCGCCGCCCGCGCTGGCGGCGGCGCCGCCGGTTTCGCCGGCGGCAGGTGGTGGTTTCTTTTGAGAAAAAAGGGTAAAGGCGGCAGAAACTCAGGGTGTTGGAAGGATTTGTTTGGAAGAAATTTCCGGACACCCCACTATCAGTTTCGGTGTCTTATCCAAATACCAGCTCTTGCGACGGGGTGCTTTTCAATTCGTCATTTGGTTGAAGCTCATCAAGGAGGGATGGTGATCCCATCCTCCGTTTTTGTTGTGTTTAATTATCCATTATAGTCATTTGGATAAGACAAATGTATACAAATGTAGGATAACCAAAGGCAGTAAGATAACAGGGGTAAGTATACATGACTCTCTATCAGGCAGTCAGCATTTGACAGACCTGGATATCATGCATTTTCCGGTGTATACTAACCACATCTAACCGCCATTTACTGCTTCTGGAGTTGTTGCACAAGTAGCAACAAAACCTCCACAACAGTCACAAAAACTTTTTAGAGCTTTTTGAAATTTGATAACAGCTTGAGGGAAATGTACTAAAATGGAGAAGTGAGAGGTATGCCCTACATATACTAAATGGACACTATAAATTTCAGCCCTGGGAAAATACAGTATTTGTCAACTGTGCTCTGTGAAATTGAATCACTTCGAGTCGAGCTTTGCAGACTAAGAACCTGGGAGGCGCTTAGTTTTGGTTGAGTGTGTGGTGTTGTAGCAAAACTGAAGGTGTTTCATCCATGAATTAAGAAACGAAAACGTGTCCAATAGATGCACAGTACATGTCCCTTGGCACAAAAGACAGTCGTGATGGAAGAACAGATTTCTATCATGTAGTGAAGTGGATCTAAGTGAAGACATTCGACATATGGAGCTTTTCATGCTCGGTTGGCGCTTCCCATGATTGGAGCTGCAAAATGAATTCCTGAATTCAGGGCCAAGTTTTTTCTTCTTTTTTTTCGAAAGTCCTGTGATTGAGTTGTTCAGGCAAGTTTATTAGTATATCTTTAAGACATGTGTATCTGGTATTTCGCGGTTTATGCAAGGCTCAAGACAAAGAACTGCTTGACATCGTTGAGTTGGATTGATTGTATACCATTTTTGAGAAAATATCACCACAAACAAGCTGACTATGTCATTAGTGCCGTGACATGTCAAGACATAGCATCGCCAGTAGGCACCAGTCTTGTCACTCACTCAATTGGCAACAAAACCCATCTCGTGGTGTTGCAAGAAAAGATCACTGTGACCAGCAGTAATAAATACTACTGTTGATGGAAGAAATCCCACACCACCTGGGATGTTTGAAACGCTGTAAATACTGGGATGTTTACCATATTGGTGCAGGATTTCTTCCATCAACAGTATTGCAACTATTCCTACATGACTTTGCCACGAGTTTGCGGGTAATTTATCTCAGCTTCTCGATCAATGCTGCCATTGTTTCGATGAAAAACCATGGTGTGGTAGTCAAACAGTGGTAAACAGAAATCATAAGATTTTAGGTGGTATTTGTTCATAAACCATCTATTGCTATGAATTGTTTTCTTGGTAATATCAATATTCCATATCCATGGCCAACCCCAACGTTGCTTGACCGACCGAGAAAAACAAAAAACCTACGCCTACGCCATGCGCTTCTATAGCACGAGACGCGGTGGTGAACTTCCCAACGGGGTGAGCTTGGCCGAAGCGCTGTCTAAAGGTGGGGGATGAATGACACAGGATGATGGTGAGGGAAAAATGTTTTTTATGAACCAAGGAGGTGAAGTTGTTGGCAGAAGATGATGAAGATGGAAATTTTCACCAAAATGAAGATCATGGTGGATTTTTTTGTTGTTCGTGATGCGTTTTTTTCTTTAAAAGAATTATGGAGATCTGGGTGAAGGACGAGAGACTGAGAGCATCAGGTGCTATGAATGACCCAGTGAAATCAAAGAAGAAACCTCGAAACCCAAGTGTGGGTGAAGTATAGTCATTCAAAGCATGTCAAATTCGTTTGAAGTATAGGGAGTTGAATAAATCTATTGTACCTACATGGGTGTTTCCTTAAATGGTAGTACCCCCAAAACACTCCAAAATGATCATTTTTAGCAGGAAAACCCATGGTTGTTGGGTACCACCATTTTAGGAAACCCCTATAAAGCATCACGAGACAGTGTTGAAGTTGTTTTGGATTCTGGATCCCCAATGGGTTCGCAGGATATGCAGCAGATGGAGGCCTTTTTGTTCCGGAGCAGCTACCGAAGATCTCAGGCGCTACCCTAAACAGCAACATCCACGATCAAGTTCACAATTCTTTGTCTTGTCAGCCGAATCCTTTTTTTTTTGAAATTACAAGAACCCACCTGTTTCTTTTTGCAAAAAAACATTCGGCAAACAAAACAAAAGACAAAAACTCAACTTCCATTTTTGTTTGGGTGAAATCTGGTGAACTGGGGGAAAGAAAAACAAAACAACTTCTGAAAACAAACGAAAAAAACTAAACTTCCAATTTTTGTTGGGGGGACAACCAGGTGCAACTTCCATTTGTTTGGGGATAATCAGGTGAAAACAACGAAAACACCTTCATTTTTGTTTGGGGTATATCACCAGGTGAAGTGTTATCATCCTGGTCCAAACTGGATTTTCCCTCTTTGGCCTTCGAGCTGTTGAAACTCTTTGTCCAAGATGAGTTGTCCAGCGATGAACTTTGGGATCCTTGGAGGTCACGTCGTCGTTGAACGTTGGGTCCCGACCTGGACCTTAACGGGACATGACATGATGGGATCGGGATCCATATGGAGTCCGATGATCGATATTTTTTTACCTCCCCATGAGTTGGGTTGGTTGGTTGTTGTTGTTGTTGTTGTTGTTTTTTTTAATGGAAAATTAAAGTAGGGTATAAATATAAGTTATATAAGGTATCCGTGCCATGGATCCGTTATGGGTACGGAATCGATCTTGATGAAGTCATCAATCCTGCAATTCGGAAGGGATCTATGGTGGATGGATGTTTTAATTGATCTAAAACTAAAAGTCAACCAACCAACCACCAACCTTTTGAACCACCCACTGAAAATAGATGATTTTGCCCAAAAATATCTAAAACCTATTTGGCGGTTGTTAGTTTCGCTGACCTCCTGGAACCCATCAAGGAGGATTGTTTGTTTGTCCTTCTGTTTTTTTGGAGACATAGACACCAAACTCAGATCTTTTTAAGAGAAGCAAATTGAATTTTTGGATGTTACGAAAATACCTTGGATCTTGATGAAGTCATCAACTGAAAAAGGAAGGATCCATGGATGATGTCCCTTTTGGAATGAATGGGGGGTTGAATGATTGATTGAAGTGATGTAAATTTGATGTACCCCCCTGAAAACTAACATATTCCCCAAAAAGTTGATGGTTGGAAGATGAAATGTCCTCTTAAAATGGTCCCCGCTTTGAGGACATTCGTTAATTTTCCAGGGTGGTAGTTGTTGGGCACATTCCTCTAGCAAAACTTGTTGCAGGTCGGTTGATTCAACAAAAACAAACTGCAACTTACTGGAGAATTTTGTACATTGAAATTCATTAATGGTAGTTCACATTGTAACCTGTTTAAACGGCCCTGCAGTTGAGTGAATTCAACAAACAATCGCAATCACATTCCCGTCAGAATCGCTTCGCCAAATCTGTGGACCAAGGAAGTGGTTCGTGGAAGCTATACACATTTCTCGCACAAAGAAATTGTTCCAGTGGTTCCCTTGAAACGACAACAAGGTGATGAAGGGAAAGATGTTGATGCTTGGTGTGAGATTGAATCGTTACTTGTACCTTTATCACATGTGACTGATTGCTTCCTGATTTCGGGGAACAAATCAGTTGCCTGGAGCATTCAAAACGGGTGGGTGATGTTTTTCTGGACTGCAAGTCACTTCAAGTCTGTGAAAGATGGTCACTGAATGCATGTGGATGCTATGTTTCACTTGAAGTAAGGTGTAGAGCATTATATAGAATGCATACAGTACATGACAATTTTTTGAAATTGTACCATAACACATATTTAATGATTAGTTCCTATAATGCAACTGATACAAACATGGCCGTTTTTTTCGACAAAGCTTTGTTTGCAGGTTTTGAACATCCAACCGATTGATTCGTTCTCCAAGGAAGCAGGACCTGCGGCCTCACCCGTGTTCGTAGCGGAGCTTTTCCATGGTCCAACGTATTGCTTCAAGGATTTGGGGCAACAACTCCTGGTGCGCTTGCTGGCACGTTTTGCTGAGCATGACAAGCAGAAGAAGACCTTTCTGGCATCTTGGGCTCAACACAATCCATTGGGAAAGATGAGTTTTTAGAACTCCCAGAAGGTACCCCTCTCTGACACTAACATAGCACCTGAAATTGAATGGTTGGAATACTAGTTTCCGTTTTGGGATGGCCCTGTTTTCACGGGCGAACTGTTAGTTTTAGGGAGTTGTAGTGGAAATAAAAGACTGATAAACAAAATTTACATGAGGTTTGTATATGTAAGGTGTCCAAATTCAGTAATAGCGGGGTCCACCAAAAGAACCTTGTTACATGGGAAAATCGGGCCCCTAAAGATTGACAGGTAGCAAGTCCCTTGGTGATGTAGGGTTTCTCCTGCTTTTTAGGGTTGTTTCAGGTGAGGACATGTTTTTTGGGATTTTTGTTTGCATTGTCAAGGTGAAGATCTCCTTAGTTCTAGCAAATATGAATCCCGGAGTTGCTTCATTAGGATTGTTACTTGCCTTGCTGGTAGTAGAAACAAACAAACACGTTCCAAATAGGAAAATGTTGTTAGACACCGGGACACCACCCATGCGAGTGAAAATACTGTTGATGGAAGAAATCCTGCACCACCTGGGATGTATAAAACCCAGTAAATAATGGTGGATTCTCCCAACCTCAACTGATGCAGGATTTCAGCCATCAACCGTAGCATTGGGGGGAGCTCATGAAATTTTGGATTTGACATGACCATTGAAACCCCCTCAAAGGCCCGTCAAGTTTGCTGAAGTTTCTTAAGATTGAGGTCTCAACTACAGGTGACACTGGCCCTGCAGCCATGTACTTCGGCACTGAGGGGGGTTTTGGTGTCGAAGGGGGATTCGAAGATATGGAAGAAATAGACATGTTACATTTTTTTTTAAATAATAGTCGCATATATATATATATATATAATATGTACGTATATTTTATATATATAACAAATATATATATATATACTATTTTTATAGAGCTGAACATCCTGTGGTAATGATTTAAACTTGGAAAAGACACATCATGCTTGGCGACAACCAGTATGAATGGAAAAACACCCTGGTGTTCCTGGGATTGACTATTGAAATCGTTTTAGGTCAAAACATGAGGAGAGTAGGCAGAGATGTCATCTATGACATCTATGTTTTGTTTGTTGTTTCTTTAGTTTCAGATGTGTCATTTCGTTCACCATTTTTTTGACACCAGCATGAAGACCCCAAAGCCCTGGCAAAAAGCCGTTTCTCCTTGAGGCGCGCGGTGGCGGATGCCGCCTCGGACTATTTGCAGATCATCGTATTTTTTCCAAAAGGACAAATCTCTGAACTTCAAAGGTGCCGATTGCAGTTGAAAAAAACGGTTGTTGACTGTGAACCAGATTATTCTCAGCCAAAATTAAGCCTGAAAGTTCCTTTTTTTTGTTAGGACATGATCACATATATCAAGTTCTGGTTGTAAATTGAAACGATAAAATTCAGCCACCAACTCAAGAAGTTGTTTTAGCGGAAACCGCAAAAAAAGGGGGGAACTGAACGAACTTCGCAAGTTTTTTCCTTCGGCAAGTTGGCCACCTCCATTGTTATATGTATATGTACTGGTGTTTCTTTGAAGTTAAGTAGCATTAGATGTATAATCATGATCTTATATATATATATATATACATTGTACTTAGATACATACAAGCCGCTACATTCTCTTACTGTTCAATGTTCAAATGCAAAAAAACTATTACAACCAGGGTGAATGTTGATGGTGCTCGAAAGACTTGAAGGGCTTGGGTGGTTNTACTGTTGATGGACAAACTCCTGCACCACCAAGGATGATGATTATCCCATTATTTATAGGGTTTTAACCATCCCAGGTGGTACAGGATTTTGTCCATCAACAGTATGTGAGTTTGCTGAGAGGTGTTTTTTTTTCCTGTTAGCCCAAAAAAAAAGCTCAGCAAAACAAAAAATTCGAGAAAAATCTGAGGCTTTGTGGCATCAATTCCTACAACTTGGGCCGGCCATTGGCACAATTACCCCACTTCTTTTGGTGCCGTGGCGACAACAAAAAACACCAAAACTAGCTTGTGGTTTCAAATATGTTTTTTTATTTTCACCCCTATATGGGGAAGATTCCCAATTTGACGAGCATATTTTTCAAAGGGGTTGAAACCACCAACTAGAAAAAGAGGAACAGGAAAAGTTAAAAGAACCTTGGATGAATGAAGACTCAGTCATGGTCCTAGTATGGAAGCAATCAACCAACTTTCAATTTTGGAAAGCAGGTGGAAACCAACAAACACTTGACTTATTTTGATGTGTTTTTTCCCTTTCAACAAAAACTCAAGAAACATATTGAACTCCCATTCATTTGTTTGTTCAACTGCCAAACCTGTCTTGGGGCTGGGCAGTGCAGTTGAACAAGCGGCAGCCACTTTCAGGTCCTATTTTCGCAGCTTGGATTTGTTGCAGCAGGAGATGGGAAGCTTTTTGGATTTTGTCATCCCAGGAGGTGCGCTAGGCAACACAGCAGCTGCTTTCATGGCACGAGAAATGGGTTTACCTTTGCGGCGCCTCATTTGTGGTGTGACGCTAGGGCGGAATGTGTGGAGGGAGCATGGAAAATGAAGAGGGAATAGAGTGGAAAAGAGTATCTACAAGTACTGATGTGAAGCTATAATGATTGTAACGTAAGTATTGCAAACCCACTAATTAGGTACAACCAGCACACCACCACTACCATGACGAACAACGAGGAGTCGCGTTTGATCAGCCTCAAACCGTTGAGGTAAGCAACAATCCAAAAAATGCCCATGTGAAAAAGTTGTCACTTTGATCAGCGTTTGGAAATCTATCAAAAAACTACCAAAAACGTGTCTTCATACTTCAGACAAGTAAGTGCAAGCAGATATGATATATACGTTACATATGACATATATATATATTATTATAGATATGATTAGATATGTACATAATCTTATATTTACTCGTGAGCTACTGTACGTGAATATTGAAGGCAGCATCAAGATGTCGTGTTTTTTCCCAAAGATGCTGATTGATTCATCTTTTTCGACTCGATGGGTTTTTGATCCAAGGAATCAAAATGACATCACCCATCGCACCATTGCCAAAGGCAACGATTGGTTTGGGCTTTAGGGTTATGTCGGTAACCAAACCAGTGGGGCAATACCGACCCTCTAAGTTTCGTAGTTCTTTTGAAGACTTGAAGGGATGAGTATTTTTGTTGAAGTTGCATTCTGAATGGTGGCTGCAACTGGAACTTGTGGTTGGTGGCCAAGCAGAACATGCAAATGCCGCTGCGCAAATACATAAGTATATGCATAGAATAGTTGGACCAGTGATGTGCAGCTTTGAAAATGAGAGTCATTGAAAAGAGCAACATGTTCACATTCCCAAGCATCCCAAACATTCAGGGCTTTTATGGCTTTGATTTTTGACTGCACCGGCCACCCCAAGGTGCTAAATATCGGTATAGAAATCACTAGGAATCTAAGCTAGATCAGATGGATTCTCGATGGTTGAGAGGACTTGCCACGCCTTGCCAGGTGAGTTTCATCGTCAGGAGTGCATGTTCAAAACCTTGTCAGATGCCATCAATATTCAAGTGCCCTACAACATGGAGCGTATCTTCTACTACTTGACAGGCACGTAAAACACCTATTTGCTGGGACGTTCCTTTGATATGTTTGACGCATTGGTACATCTTATGTCTTTCTTAAAGTGTGGTTTACTTGAAACACCAAGAAAGGAAACCGCTTGGGAAAATCATAGTCACCATGAAATTGGGTGACAGACGTGTCTTACAAAAGAGTCAACTTGACCATCTTTGAGCAAGAACATGTATAAACATATGCAGGTGAGACAAAAAATGTTCATTTCGATGTCAAGTTTTCATCAGCAGATCTTGGTAGGTCCAAACCAGACATCAAATACAATGATCACGTAACAAACGTATGTTGCAGTGGGGCTATAGCTAGAATTCCAAGGGCTAAACAAAGCTGTGGAATCAGCGGAGTCTCTGATATCATGTGTTTTTTGCTACGTTTGAGTTGCTGGCACAAGATACGTACATTTTGTATGATGATGATTAGCACATCGAATCATACCCAGTATGTGATATATGTAACACATAGAACATATATAGACACATACATAATATATATATATATATATTATATATATATATATGTATGCACCTTCACATAGAAATCTATAAGCATTCGTCAATGTATTTACATTTGTACATTCGTAACGAAATACTCCGAGCAGGTCACTTTCACTCTCAGAGTTTGGTTGGGTATCACAGGTGGAGATAGCCAAGTGGTAAAGTCCTGGATGACGACCATGGACAGCACTGGCAACACGGCTTTTGAAAGTTGGGTTTCTTTTGTGTTCAAAAGCCTCAAATTTGATTGATGGTTTAGAGATGGATGATGTTTTTCAAAAATGCTGATNGCTGATGGTGATTTTTCAGAGATATGGACAAATTGAAAAGATGTTGGGGCATTTGAAGTAAGAAATGGATTGGTTTTGCCAGTTGGGGGTCATTCATAACTTCCAGTATTTGGTGACAGGGGGTTGTCACTGCCAACGTTGTTTCATTGGCTCTAGCTTACTTCAAAGAGTTGGGAAAAGGCCTTGAGGTATCAGATTCTTTGAAGGGTATTTCCCAACAAAAATCGGGCAACGTCCCTGTCCACCAATTATATAGAGATATCAGTTGAAAATCAAGTTGTGATGTCACGTAATGTCACCCTAAAAGCTGCAATTCCCTTGATTCCACCGTCAAGTTTGGTAAAATATGGTGAGTCCCCCAACTTTTTGTCACAACCTGGAAACAACATATGTTTTCTTGGTTTTCTTAAAATCTTGGGCACGTATCCTGCAATGAAAAAAGTAGCCTAGCAGCCTCGGATTCACAAAACCGGTCAAGGTCCATTGTCTCAAAGCATGACAGGTAAGGATTGTAGCGATGCTTAATTGGACCCTTGAATCTAATGTGAAAAACCAACTGTTTTTTTTGTTTTGACACAATCTAATGACCAAAGTGATGACATGTACAAATACTGGATAAGATATATTACAGCCTTTGTTTGTATTAATTAAAAGAAATATACTTTATATGAATGTGTCGAAAAATATACCTCTTATTAGTCAACAA
>DF244840.1:0-22969 GCA_000507305.1 Breviolum minutum Mf 1.05b.01 | reverse complement strand
CCGACATCTGCAAGTGCCTAGATTTGGGGAGCCTTCGTGCCGGTGGGGCAACGTGGATCCTACAGGTCACCGAGGATGGTGATCTTTTACAACGCAGAGGTAGATGGGCTAACAGAAAGATGATGGACATCTACGTTCAAGAAGTTCAGAGCTTAATCTACTTAAAGAAGATATCAGAAACATCACGCCGGAGGGTTTTTACGCTTTCCTCAGTTTTCTTGCAAACGTTGGGCCAAGCGGAACATTTGGAGCATTTTTCAATTCCTTGCAATTTATGGCGATTTTTATTTTCCAAGTGAAAGAGACATTTTGTCAACGGGTATTGTAATGGGAAAATTCTATGAGTCTGGTTGGAATCACCTTCGAGCAGAACATCTGGTGATTGGACGATCTTTCTTTGAAAATTTTGATGGGCAATGTCCTATCTCTTCAGGTTGGATCACAACCAGCTGTGCACTTATGGAAACAAGAAGTGGACAAAAGGCGCGTTGAATAGATATATATACATTTATAGTATTGAAGCCATGAACCGAAGCAATAAGTATATAATCATGTCTAGCGTTGAGCCAAGACCTATTTGCATCAAAGGTCAGTTGTTGTTATTGATCTCAGGGGCAGCGCCGCCACATCAGGGATCCTGCCACTTGAATTGCAGAAGGGCTGACATGTCCAAGACTACATCATGATGTGCAGAAACTGCAATACTTATTCAGGTGGCTTTCCATCACTGGCATTTAAGGAAGCTGGAGAAGCATCACATACGACCGCAATGGACCTCTCGAAGGAGCTGGGTGGGGCCATAGCGACATATCAGCACAACACTTTGGGCTTCACAAAATGGCTAATGACTTTGGTTGAAAAAGTTCCGGTGTACCTCCAGCACTCAGTGGCAGGAGTTGGTCAAAGGTGTTGTGGACGAGATCCTAGCGCGACGCATGGCCTATTTCACACGAATGGCAGGGGCCAAAGATGTTTGAGTTTTGCTGTTTCCAGCAGGCAAGAGGACAGTGATGCTTGTGATGCTTGCCTGGAGTTCTGAGGTGCCAACTTACGCTGATTGGATCGTGGAGCTGCTTGCCTGAGAGTTTTGGGATAGCATGACATGTGTCAGGTGCACTCGAAACTAAAGAGGGTAGCCGAAACCACCAAGACATGGCACTACATTCAGCCTGATTTTTTTTTGAAGGTTCCTGAACGACTACTTGCTCCCAAAGTATCGAGAGGACCTTCTCCGAATGCACACAGTGGGTAAGACAAACACAAAAGGCTGTGCTTTGTAGTTTCTCTCACTTTATTTTTGAAGATGCAGCATAAAGTGTTCCCGAAACTAATGTCTCGGCCTGCTTCGTACACTTCGTTGTCATGGCTTTTGGTGGCGCTTTCCGGCGCGGGGCGTGGCGCCACTGGCGTGGCGCCCGGAGCGTCCCGCGACTGGCTGTGGCAGCGGGAGTGCTGGCAGGTGTGCCGGGAGCGATGGAGAGAAGGCCACTCAAATTTGAGACGCTGGAGGAACGGGTGCGTGTATTGGAAACCAAGTTGCGAGCTATGGAGCTGAACGACTTGGAAGAAATGAGGGAGTTGGCCTTAGTTGCTGCACTTGGTGACTTTTCTGGAAACTCCATCTTGTTATGGGTTCTTGATAGTAGCGTGAGGGAAGGTCCTGAACCATGGACACCTAATTCCAAACGCATTAATGAGGCAAATCGGTAAATGTCAATATGTCCAAAGTGACTCCAATGTCGCTTACAAGTTCCGCTTGTCATCTCTGAGGCCATCGAGACCATCAAAATGGCTGCCAAGCAGCATGGTCTAGACATTGCTGGTGGAACGGTTCGACGAACCTCTTCACGTTTTTGTTTGGGCGTGGAACATGGTGATTACAATGGTACAGGGCTCTTTGGTGTTGGCACCGATCGCTTCATTTGGATGGGGTACAAAGCCAACGATTCTGGTAGGATTCGGATCTTCAGCCAGAACTTTCCCGATAGCGTGGTGGAATTTAGACCGGGACAGGTGCCAGCACCACGTAGCGCCTCCATTTCTGAGACCTGGGCTCGCTTTCCCTATGGAGTGGAGCATGTGCTTCGGAGCAGCGGATTTGACACCTCCCGCGGCTTTGATGCTGTGATCCTTGTCATTGGATTGGGCAGACAAGAATAAGAAAACTCAGTTTGCATTCACCAGTTTCAGACTTTCATTCCTTTCTGTGTTGTTGGACACCCATGGGCTGCCCATGAGTGCTCATCTGTTACTTAGCTACCAACCTTTCAACAAACAAGGCTCATGGGCAATATCCCTGGTGGAGGGATGTCAAGATCAGCTTCATTGGCTTGAAGCCCAGTGTGTCATATCAGCTTCAAGTCCCATCGGCTGGCGTTCAGCCACTTTTCCACGGAGCTTCGTCGAGGTTATCAATCTCATGCTCACGATGTTGGATGTGAATCAGAGCTCCTTACCAGGGGAGGATTTCCGGATTGTTTCTTGGCAAACGGGCAGCACGGAGCAAATCCAGATTTTCAGTCTCTTGATTTTTGCTGGACATGAGGTGAAGATGGCACAACAGGTTGAGAATGACTACATTGGAAGCTCGTCATAGCAGGTCTCATTGTTTCACATGGATGGAAAATGTCTCTTCTTTCCTCTGAGGAACGCCTTGTGACAACCTGGATCAGATCATGATCTACTATGCGAGACATGGAATGGGTACCAGATATGACCCAAAGACCAAAAAGGTGGATTCGGTAGACCCGGATTTTCGCAAGTTTCACATTTGTTGAAATTACTTTCACAGTACAAAAAACTACACCAAAAGCAAGCACAACCATCAGGATCAAATGTTTTCCCTGCGCAGGTTTCTTATGTTCCTCTTGGAATTGATACAAATGAGTTTAGAATTGCTGCATTGGACACTGGCACTGTGCGACATGGATTGGAGAAAACCACCTATGCGGTTCGCGTGAAGGACACGGTTGTTATTTGCAAAAGACATTTGAGCGAAATCCATGACACAGCACCATAGATTCCTCTTGAGGATTATATAATATATCTATATTTCAGCTGATTCGAATGGGGCCAAAAGTCACTTTGTTCTGAAGTGTCCGACAGAAAAAGTTGTTCATGGCTGGTACAGGAGTGCAGGGAGTTTGTTGCCTTGCTGCAAAAAAGCGGCTACAAAGTGCAAAACCTGGGAGACATCAAAGATCGTAAGATGTACGACCCGTTCTCAGAAAGTTTTAAGTGCTGAAAATTGCAAGCTTTGAAGTTGACAGCATCTGTGCACTGTCATTCTTTTCCTGGTACAACCAGTAGGGACTGCCGGCTGCCATCGTTTGGCTCAGATAATTTTTGCAGAAATTTGAATTCTTTTCAATTTTAGGTCATGGCAAGCTACTTGCAGGTTCAAGGCAATGAAGCGGAGGGAAAGGAAGTGGAAGTGCGGAGCTCATTTTGGAAGTATTTCTCATTTGGTCTTTGTGGATTAGGAGGTTGTCTGCTCCTGGTTTCACTGAGCCTGTGGACTTCCAAGACTTCGACTGAGACCATGACTCAGACCGTTCATCTGCCTTCGAAGCCAGCTCTGGAAGTTGCGAAAGACATGGGTGCGTTCGAATTTTTGGATCTCTTCCTTGATGTGGAGAATGGTCAAACTTCTGACCACCATGGCTCTTTCAACTCTAGCACAGGCATGATTTCAAGTGCTGCTGTGAAAAGGCAGTTGCAGGATTTGGCTAATCCAGCAACGTCTTTGTCAATTGCTTCCTGCACAGTTGATTCCTACCTGGTTGCCTCTTTCATTGGCATCCTGGGAAATATTATCAATGGTGCAGTCAACGCCTGCAAAAGAGCGGACAAGACTCGAACTGTTTTGACGGTGGATATCTTCAAAGATCTTCTCCCAAATGTCAACAGCATCATCCGCCCTGACCAAAAAATTAAGCTCCAGGACTTGCTGGATCAAGGTTGCCGAATTGGCATTGAAACTACAGTTGCCCTCGTTGCTTTCATTACTGCTTTTTTGGCACGAGCTGTAAGCGATTGTGCCATGACCATCAATCCAGTTCCAAATGCTGGAGCCAACTGTGCTTCTGATATGTCTTTGCTAACAGCTGGCATTTCTTTTTTGACAGCAGGGGCTGAGACGGCTGAAGCCTTATGTCCACCTTTGCCAAATTCAAAGGACTTCAACATTGATGCGGAAGCCTTAGACATTGTTGGTGGCCTAGCCAGACGACTTCGTGACAAGCGCAATCCCCTGGTGGAGACTCAAGTGGATGATGTGAAAGAAATCCTGATCTCGAGATTGCCGGCTCTTGGACCTATTGCCAGCACAATCTTAGACAACCGAGAGTTCTTCAAACTGAGGCGCGAAAGCAGGAAGAATCAGGCGCGCACGGATCAGCTGGTGAAATGTGGCTTTGATATTGCAGGTGTTGTTGGTTTCAGTGCTGCCGTAGGTGTTTTCATTACGGCTGGCACCTTGGAATGTCCCGTTGCCGTCGGGGACAGTGCAGCAGCACAGGGACTCAAGATGGGTTGTAGCCTTGACATCTCTGCCGTGATTGCGGCGTTGACGTCCATCGCTGGCTTCATCGGAATCCTTGCCACCGAATGTCCTGAAGATCCAAAGACGCCAGCGAAGAATCTGTGCGTCACTTCAGGATTCAATCTCGTCTCATCTCTTGGATTCATATCTGCTGCCCTCTCTGATGCTGGTCGCTCATGTGCAGCTTCGTAAGCATTTGCAGACCACTGTGTAATTGGTGGCTTCTAGCTATCTTTGTCTACTCTTGGTCTCACCATAGTTAAGTCTAAAATGACTTTCGTGCTGTGCCTCTCACAGCAGTTCGAATTCTGGGCGGAAATAGTGGAAATGTAGCCGTGCCAGGTTCAAGAAATCTCAATCCGTTGGGAGAGCTTGGGGCAGGACACTTCAGTTACCTTTTAGCATTGTCAAAATGCCCTCCTCTTGTGAACTAAGGATGAAATTATGGCAAAATACAGGAAATCTCATGCAAACCTTTGCGAACGACTTGAGTACCTTTTCTTTGCCCAGGACAGTCTTTGAAGTTCTAAATACTATGCTGTTCCGAGTTGTTGATCTATGCCATGTGCTGAGTTGTTCAAAACGCCGCCCAGGAGCGTTTTGAAGCCATGGTGAAAGCTTGGAGAGAAGGAAACATCGAGAAGGCAAAAATTTGAAGCATTGATTCATGGTACGAACACTGGTATTATCGCTCAAAATTGGGAGACTAACGGACCACACAATTGTTCATAATATATATATATATATATTTACTCAGTACCGGTATGTCCATTTTGCGGACCATGGTTGATTTCAGTGTGTGTGATCGATTTTTCTCCTGGGAAGCATTTCCCGCCCAAAAGAACTTGACTAGGTTGGGGCAATCTTCCGCCGCGATGGAATTGGGCTTCGCAACTTCTTTGCATTTCAGGACATATTTTCTGCATTGACTCATTGACTGTTTGGTTTTGTCCGCCGGACAAACCTGGGTTTCTTGCGGGTTTTTACAACCATGGCCTTGAGGGGATGAATATCAAATCTCTGGGCCAGAGCTTGAGGCAGGGTAGCTTCAACCATCTTCAATTTCTGAATGCTCTTGATATCTCAATTCTTTACTGGGTCAGATATTAGTGAACCTCTCCAGAAAACCTTGGGATTTTCTCTGGTTCTTTTGGTGCTGAAACTGCCAGGCAATGGTCAACATTGCCCGAACAATCCCTGGTGTGGTTGGTGAGCGCATGCTGGGTGGCGGAGATAAGGCCAGCTTTCATACCTACATGGTTGTAACCTGTGGGTGGCAACCTCAGGGTTTGGGGGGGGTTGGCCAGTTTCATGTCAGGGTGCTTCCGGCGCGATTCTGCTGCCATATGCCGAGCAATCACTGAGAAATGCGGTGGATACGGGATACAAGAGATCGTATCCCCAACTAGCAGATTCTCGGCTCTTTGCAAAATGCGGAAAAGACCCTTTTTCAGGGATTTGACTTTCTTCACGTTGTCATAGGTGTCCTGATACTTACGTTGTCATAGGTGTCCTGATACTTAGAACTTTAAAAAAGATTCCAGATGGACCTGAATCTTGGCTGTGATCTTGCAATTACAAGTCTTTCATCTAAGGACAAATGTGCCGTTCATGTTGTGAGAGCTTGCAAGGGCGTCGAAGTCCTAGAGGGCTTGCTGTAATGGATCACCAGAACACTTTTGCTAGTCGTGACGAAAGGATTCGAAAGGATTCGAAAGGATCTTTTTGCATTGCAAAAATCAAGAGCACTGAAGGACTGAACTCATTGAACCACTCAGTGCTCGCCAACAGTACGAAGTGCTGGTGGCTTTGAATGGCTTTGCATTTGAACAGCAGCCTTTGTAAAGGGAAGTGTGCTGCTGGTGTCGTGAAGGATACTAATACAGTACCAATACAAGAATTCCGTTGTGTAGGCCAATACAAGAGTTCCCAAAAAATCAGCTGCTGCACTTTTCAGATTTTGCGAAGCTTCCCAACATGATCAGACCTGCAATAGTTTTTGAAACAACGCTGTCACCGGACCTGGGATATACACAACTATCCCAAATGCAAACGCGGAGATGAACAACATTAACATGAATCATGCTGATAGAATGGTTTGGGCAAATTGATAATCACCGGACTGCAGTACTGAGCTCACGTGTTTTTTGAATGCTCCCAATGGACTTCAAATCAGCTTGGTGAATCGGAATATGAGAACCCCGTGCAGTTTAATATGGACCCCGGAAATGAACGAATGGAAGACGGGTTCTGTTGGAGTACAGTGAGCAGGTTCAGCCGTTGACTCGCGATTTTTGCATCCGATACTTTTTGCAGAGGAGAGTACCACCTGGCAACTTCTGTCGCCACGACTGCTGCCTGAAGTGAATGATGAAGAGAAGCAGGCTTCACAATGGTGAACAGATGGTTTGTAGTCTGTAGACTTCTTTTTGTTGGAGAGGTTGACAAATGTTGATTTCAAAAAAAACAAGTATCTAAAACCTCTGCTGTATTCTGCTTTGCCATTCATTCCTTTTCCTGTCGCATACTAGAATCCTAGACACAGGAAGCTCAAGCTGCATTCCCTAGCATTACTGTCAGCAGCTCAGATGGTCCTGAGGATAGGATTTGCCTGGGTGCTTTTGTTGGATGTTGTATGGCATATTCTGTTGTCAGATCTTGTTAGTTTTTTTGGGTATGATTTTTGACACGTTCTCTTGAATGTTTGTGCTATGAGGCCCATTATTGGCAACACGATTCATCTCTGAAAAGGGGATAATAGATATACATGATGTTACATAAGTAAAGGAATAAACATGAATAATTGTCAATTGTCAAAACAAACAACAGACACGAAGTCCACTGTCGGCTGTTGAGGTGCAGCATCGTCTTCTGGACGCACCTGAACCGATACGACTCAAGCCAAGGTGACTTCGCATTGCTGGGATTCTGTTGAGGCAATGAAAACATGTCTTCAAAATGAGAAGACGAAAGTTACTCTGGCATTTTGCGCACTGGCGTGATGTGAAATTCTATTCTGTCAGTCTCCGACAGTCCAGTCACAGTGTGTGTAAGTGATCAAACCATAGATTTTGCAACGATGATTTTGTGTATTCGTAGCAGACTATGTGGTTGAGAGGTCCAAAGCTAGGCCTTTGGCAGGCGTAAGATTTAAACTTCAGGGCTGGGGGGTAATCTCAAAAAACATGTATCAACAATGTTTTGCAAAATGAAACTATACAATGATGTTTTTATTCATCTCGCTGTAGGAGTCCCCAGCTTGAAGGGTTCTGGCGTTTGACTCCTCAAAATCGTTGGGTCTTGGACCTCTTTTCAGGCGCATGCCCGTCGCTTCTGCATCTTGCTGGTCTTTTGCAGCAGCGGCAGGGGTTTGTGGTCTTGCTAAGGCCAGAAACCGCAGTGCAATTTTTCAGTTGGTTTCATGTCATGAGTACATCTGAGTACCAGATTCTTGTTACCTATGTGATAGGACCATATATGACTATGTTAGTATATGATTCTTATGCCATGCTCACCATGCTCACCTTAATTACATACTTACCAGCTCCAAGGCAGGGGCCATCCCTTCCCAGGATCATGTGTCTTTGTGAGCGTTCAGGGAAAATAGGTGCTAGACAGGCGATGTATAAAGATCACATGAGCCACGGGCCAGTTTAAAGTTGATGTTTTGCTTCCAAAACCGCGCCAAATGCCAAAGTGAGCAAGATGTCAAACTGCGCGCAAAACATATCGTAAATACCGGCGTTTTCTTCCACTCAATCACTTCCCGTGAAAGCACTGGTCCTAGCAGTACTGCTACGGTCGAAGTTTCGATACTTCGGTTGTTTTGGACTTTCTCTATTTTGCCAGCCTATGATCAACCCCTCATTCCGCACGATGCCAAATTTGCAGGTAATATTTATCTCGCCATCACCACCATAAGTTAGAACTCCAAGTTGGGAAGAGACCAAAATGGTCCCGAAATGTCATAAATTACTGCGGGTGCATAGTATCAGGCACCTTTAGTGGTACTTGAGCCATCCATTGCTCTCGAAAATTTGAATGCCAACACACATGAAATGTACCGACTTTGGTGCCATGTATCCCTAAAAACGCAAACATGTTTGGGAAATCTTTGTTTGCCGATGATTTTATGGTGACTCAAACTGGAAAGTAGAGGTATGTAGATGGAGCAAGTATGGAGTATGAGTATGTACTGGCAGGCAGTGGCTGTTCTAGAACAGGGGGTGGGACTCCAAATTAGTTGTGCCATCTATATCCAGCCTTGGGGAAAGAATTGCTTTATGCCTCATACCGTCCCAGTTGACCATGTTCTACACCCTCTATCCGCAAATTGGGTGTTGATGGTTTGTAGTGTCGAAGGCTTGCACCGCGATAAATGAAATGCCGCACTTTTTTATATGTTTTCCTTTTTCCTTCACATGGACGGAGCCATCTATAGCAGTTTTCACTAGTCCACCGGAGCTATCTACTTGGCGGCGGGGTGTTTTGAATCCTGCCATGCGTTTTGTGTCCAGCTAAAGCTGACCTTGTTAGTGCCTCTTCTACGGGTGCGGGCAGATTCTGCCATTCGAAGCTCCCTTGTGTCATGATCTGCAGGTTGGTATGGGAGCCTGTGCAGCAGGTTGCATTGCCGGAGCAGCTGAACTGGCTCACAGCGTTGTAAGGCACATCCGAGATGGGTTGATGATACGAACAGTTCTTTATCACCCAAGAAACACAGTCTGATCATGACATGCCAAGACAAACCTTCCTTTTTGTCCTGTGCAGGAACATGATTGAATCCATTGGCCAGGGAAACACGCGACGGTGGTTCTCGGCACAGAACTGAGAAATCTTTTCCAGCTCATTTTCCCAGAGCACATGTGAAGATTTGTTTGCTTCGCCAAGATGGTGGTAGCAGAGCAACCGCCGCAGCATTTTTCCCCTCCAGCTCAGTCAGGAGTGAAGTTGCAATGTTTAGCCAACACATTTTTGATTCATACTCGTAACTTCAGCGAACTTCAGCTGCACTGAGTTTCACCAAAGGAGGATCGAGCTCAGATTCGGGAAATGTCCAAGGCAAGTGTGAGTTCAGATTCCAATTCGGATGCAGCCGTGTTCAGTCGGAGTTGTCGCATGAAACAACCAAGCAGTGGGCAGCGAGGATGGGACGACCCAAGCGCCGAGTCAAGCGAGTCAAGCCCGCAAACGACACTCCCTGCTGGTGGAGTCAGCGGCTTGGGATTTGTGCAGGAGTTCAAGTTGGTAGATGAGCGTGCCTCGAAGTATGCTCCCCCTCAAATCTATTGTTTCTATTGTTTAATGATGTCTAATAATAATAAATTTATATACACTTCATCAGTCTTCAGAGAATTTGGTCTTGTAATTTCGAGACACACATATCATATACACATTTTTCCATTCTTTTTGATGAACGTCACAAGGTTCTAGAGCTTCCCAGAGCAGCTGTAGACAGGTGCCAAGTTATGAAAAGGCGAGAACTGCTTTGGATTCATTTGGATTCACGCCAGGCTGAGTCCCCACGCATGCAACTACCTGCTGAGAAGTGTCGGGGGCACAGATTTTGATTAGAAAGTTTCGTGAATTTGATATGGAAGAATTTGGAATTCCAAATCCAAGTTTGAAACCTCCAGTACCACCCAGTTCATTTCAAACCGAACTTGTCTCGCTAATCCAGGTTTCGTCAAGTCGGAGAAAGTCTTGGCGGCGTCCGACACTTGTTGCCGTGTTGCTGTCTGACCGTTCCTTGCTGCAAGAATTGTGGTTGGGGTTGTCTGCTTGAGGTGCCTTCTGGAAACTGCTGGGCCGACGATGGCTCCTATCTACCGTCCACTCCGCATCCTAGCAGCGATCAAAAACACAAGTGCTTCAAACTTTTCCAGTAAACTACCATGAACTACCGTTACCTTCTTGGATCCTTTTGGTGCAAGAGTCAAACTTTTCCAATGTTGCAGCACATTGCAGGTGTCTTTGTTTGCAACTTTTCCTCGCAATGAACCCAGGCAATTGATGAACCTTTGCCTTTGGTTCTACCTCTGGACCTTGATCCTTGGGAAGTCTGAGACTTGGTTTTGTCTCTGAAAGAAATGATAAGAAATTTAGCCTTGGCCCATCCTAACACTTCGAGGTTGAGTTGGATGGATACAGCTTTCCTCTGAAGATGCCCAGCATGTAGCCAGGCTGCAATTCAGCACCACAGAGTTTTCAAATTCCAATAAACCTTGATACGCCCAAAATCCTCTACTATCCTGGTGCCAATCAAAAACTGTCCAACCAATGCTGAACAATCCCAAAACAGCTCCGAGGCGTTTTGCCCTGGTTTTTCACATGGAATTTTCTCCTGGCTCCTGCCGCTTTGTTCGAGCCTTCGCAGCTTTTCCAGATGAGCTGATCCTCAATCTCAGTCGATGCTTACAGGACGAAATTTCGCAAAATCTGAAGATTTTCTTCTCCATGCTTTCTTTTGAATGGCAATGGGTACGATTGATGCGGAATGAGCCAAGCTGTAAATCTTTCGGAAGGAACAAATGCAGCACTGGGATTTGCGTGAGTGTGGTGCCTAAGCAGTTTTTGGGATTTTAGAAGAATCCTTGGGTTTTTGGGCATCTTCAAACAACTATGAGGAATTTTCAGAACAAAAACTCTGAGGTTCGATCCCCGCTTTGCAGGCTTTACGCAACCGGCGCGTGTGGGTTTTGTGGAGCTGCCACGTGTTTTGTCTTCCGTCTTGCCGCGTTGGGAGAGGTGGAGCACGTTAGGCACGGGGAGCCACGGATTCGTTCCAACTGCCAGGATTTGGATGTCCAGTGGACGTCAGACAAAGAGTTGCGCAGGGAATCCTGGTTTGAACGTGAAGTTATGAATGAGTTGGTAGACTCAGAGGGCTGGAAGGCTTTTTCTTTTGAAATAAACATGTTTTGTATATGTGAAGTTTCGTTTCTTGTTTGATTATGAAGTTTGTTGAATTGAAAACGTTGGGTCATCTGATACCCAACTTCCCTTCAAAATTGTTTGCCAGCAGGCTTTCTGGCCAAAAAGCTCAACTCTCGACTTGAACTTAGTCAGGTCAATCAAAGTAAGTGTTACCAGCTTGGAACTGCAAATTTGGTCCAAGAATCTTGAGGCATAGCCACATGACTTGAGGTTTGGATCTTCCAGCATCCTGACTGGTGAGCAGCGGGGACGGGGACGAGTGCCAAAGTTGCACATTGCGCATATGCACATCTGTAGATTTGACTGAGCTCACATGAAGCATGCAGCTGCTGCAGTTGGGCTGTGCTCCGGCAGTACTATATGGCCATCACTGGCCCTTAGCTTTTTTTGCCCGTTAAGGTTTTTCAAGGTGCTTACAACAGAGGCACTTTCAAAGAAATGTGCTGAATGAGTTGTGAATGCTAGTTGGAACGTTGGAGATGCAGGAGTGGGATTGAGCCTCTCTCGAAAAGAAAGTTAAAGTTCGCTGATAATGGCAGCTCTTTGGAGCAGATGTTTTTGGATGTTTTTGGGGTCAGCATCTTCAAATGGTCTCAAGAGAGGGAGAGGGAGAGACAGATGGATGAAGATGTCGCAGAAAAGAAGCGCAAGCCGCACGGTTGTGACGTCCTGCTTGTTCTCTTGATGCTGAAGTGACTTGTCCAGACATATTTCGCTTGTGGCGAAAGCTTTGTCGTGGCACAGGGATGTTTGCTACTGAACGCCTCTCGTGTCAATTGCGTTGCCTCTTGTGTTTCCCTGACGTCAACGATAAGTCACAGCTGGGAAGGATCTAGCAGAAACTTTTGAGAAACTTCTGCGGGGCGCGTGTTTCAGAATGACATTGCAGGTGAACTTGCCAGCAGTCCCAAATGCCCTTTGCTTGGTGATGCGTGATGACAAGACTCTGCGTTTCTTGAAGTGCGCTGATCTCATCTGTTGTTCAGTCTCATGATGTCTTATTTCAGTCTGCCCTTCGGCCTGCCCAGGTACGTTGGGCGAGATGCTCCGTCATCTCGTGCTGATGTGTCCGCATCATACCGAGTGGATGCTCCAGAAGGGTCTGATGAATCTGAAGCCTAGAGAACAGACTACGAAAGGAAACGAAAAAGATGCTGGTCTTACATAGGCGGCTGGGCGCCGTGCAGCGGGAAAATTTTCACCCAGGAATGTCTTGGCCATGTCTTGAACTCAGCAATGTGTCGGTGATGCAGTGCCCACTCCGCCTACAAAACCTTCGTAAAGCCTTTTTCACACAATACTTCTGGTTATACTGTAGAATACTTTTTGCATCTTTTTGCATTTTTTCTCTTGAGAAGTGGATTGAGTAGTTGGCTCAGTTCGAGCTTCTTGGCCCCAACTTATGCATCTTCCTGCGTGTCCTGGTGTGGCTGAATTTTTTGGAGCATGGGCATTGTTCCAATCATCGGCAGGTTTTGAGGCTACAGCTCATGTATGCAGCGGCTGCAAGAACACAAAAAACTATCTCCAGTAAACACTGGTGCGGTATCGAAAATCATATGTAATTGCCCAGAATGCGTCCTAGTTCAGGCCCACTCAACTCGGATTTGAAGTAGGTCCTTTATGATCTTTTGAGATTGATCAGGCAGGTAATTTATAGAGTTTCTATCAAAGCCATGGGTTTGGGCGAAAAACAACTTCTGACGTTGGAGGACTGCATCCAGACTGGGCATTTCCGTGCATGAAGTTGGCGATTTGTGAGTTGTGGTCAGACCTTCGTTCGCGACCATCACCTGGTTTTCCTAGGACGAGACAGCCTTCCTACCACGTAAGCAAACTTGCGGGGAACTCCCCCAGAATTGCCAGAGGCAAGTGGCTGCGTTTGAACCGAGCTTTGATTGGCCAAAACTTTATTAGATCCCCACCTGGGGCAGATAAGCAGAAAACATGCCGCTATGTGTTCCACCACAGCTGCCCTCTAGGCGTTGTTTTGCGCAGCTTCCCAGATCAAACCTGACATTAGGATTTTGGATGGAAGGGACAACCGGTCATTGGGAATGAAGATATGAAGATTCTCAGCGTGCCAAACCCATGGAGAACAGGTTAAAAAACATGTTTTTTGCCAAATTCCTGTTGTGGCCAATTCTGCTGTTGTGTCGATGTGGGCATCTCCCCGAGAGAAGGGATCAGATGGTCTTGCCGTGGCGACCTAGTTGCAAGAAGCATCCACTGCATTTAATCAGTTGAGCTGCATCCTGTGTAGAGCATGCCCCTGAGTCTTCCGGTGACAAAGGTACCCTCGCCGTCGCGAAGCGAATGGACTGCACACTCAGCAAGCCCTGAGAAGAGGCTGAGTCACAACATTGCTTTTGTCGAGCAAGCTGCATTTGGTCGCATTTTTTCAAGATCGTCCCGGCGATTTCTGAATTTACCTGTTTTTGGGAGTTCTTCCGCCTTTTTGCCCATCAACCGTTTTGGAGGCCACGCAGTCTCTTCAGGCAGCTGGATCTTCGATTTGACAACCCAGACCAGGTGCGTTCCGTTGTGCATCTCTCCAGCATTGTGAAGGGACCATTGAAAGCCACAGATGTTGCCAGGAGCAAAGATACAAGCAAGGCCCTCGAAGCTGTCATCAGTACATGGCTGCTCAAAAGAATTAGACTGAGACCCCAAAAACAAAACCTACCAGTACCTTCAGACAGCCGAAATTGTGGAGAATGGTGCAGGCCTGCAAGGCGATCTAGTCGTTGGAGGATTGGTTTGCATTGGGTCGGTTCCTCAAAAACCTGGCCATTTGGCCGTCCAAAGTGTAGTGGCATTTCTGGGAGATTTTTCTGAATCATATTCGAGGGTGTTCCCACAAACAGTGATATCCAAATAGCAAGGCATGCCGTTGATGGCGGTCAGCTCCTGCACTAGTGGTTATCCATTGTTGATTTCATGCTTTTGTAGTACATCAGGGCCAATAGGGGTACTATAGGCATCTAGGCTGTTGTACGTGTTGTGGGTTATATTTAATCCTTCTCGACTCGAAACAGCGCAATGGCAATCAGGTCTGCAACTGCTGCAACGCTGTTCGCAGTTGTTCCCGCTATGTGGCCAGGGTCCTTAAAGACATGTCCTATGAGTGTTTATGCCCTGTGTGTGAGAAATGATTTTTTCATGCAACATTGTTGGACAGAAAATACTTATCTGCGTGATGTTGCAATTTGGTTTCTCGCATTAATTGCTAGCATGTGCATGTCTCAGCATCTAAGTCTCACGAGAAGGAAATTAGTTTCACTGTGGTTCGCCTGGGAAAATTTCAGCGAACCTGGATCACGGTGCAGTCAGCGCAATGGAGACGCTGGCTCCGTACATGAAGAACCCTGCTCCATGTGAGAGTGTACCTGCTGGATTTATCTCTCATTGGAAACCTCCAGGACATGAGGAGCCCGTTTTTCCAGGGCAAGTCTTCAATAGCTATGGCGCTTGGTTTCAGGCCCATCAACCTAAGGAGGTGGCACCCTCTACCACGGTGCGAACAACGAAAGCCTCTTCCTATTGGCCCTTTGGAGCTGGTGTGACCAGTGTCATCGGTTCCCGCAACAATCATGACATTTTGATCATCGACAACGCACGTAGTCGTGGTACTTTACCCTACAGACCTACAAAAGCCAACGAACCTCAGAGGTCAGGCAGCCAAAAGAGTTTTTTTTTCCAGAATTGTCTTTTGGGGTCATTGAAGGTATTGTTAAATTATGTCAAAATGTAAGTGAAGAGGGTGGTGATTTGTTATGGAGGACGGTACTAAGCCACTCATCCTTCTCAAATTGTGAGTAGCTTACACAAGTAAGATCAATGTTTTCTCCAGAATCTGTGACCATGGTTTTCGTTGAAACAGCTGAATAGGTCTGACAGGTCCTCCGGATCTGGGATGCTTCAACGTGCTGGATCAGCTGCAGCTCTCCTTGGAAGCAACCACGAGATGTCTTTGCGTGCCAAGCGGGAATTTGGTGAGAAGCGCTTCATGCAATTTGCCCTGTGAGGTTTCACCCCTGTTTCATGAATGCTGTCCAGGTTGACAAAAAAAAGGCAGATTTTGCCTCCTTGAACTCTGGTGATTGTGGTTTTGCACAAATGTTGATTCCCTTCCTGACACCTGTGAGATTGGGGTGATGAGGAGAAGTTGGGATTAAAGAGATTTACCCGTGAATTAACCAGTCCACCATGCAAGTGTTTTCTTTCTTACAGTTCTATCAGGCGTGAAATCGCTCGGGATGACGGCAACCAGCTTGGAGAAACTTTCGATGCAAGAGTCTGGGTGCTGCTGGCCAGCTTATGTTTTGGTCAACGGCACAGCCGAAAAGAGTCAGGGTCTTCACATGATCTTCACAGATTCATAGCTGGGAATGGGGTCATGCCTATCAGATGAGTCGCATGTCCAGACTGTCCAGGTGTTCTTGGTTTGGTCCGTGAACTTGCTTCTAATGCATCTTGGCCGCAGCTTTTTAGAATTCACTGAAATTGTTTGAAAGCGTACAAAATAGTACTGTCCGCATGCAAGACCAAGGTTTATTTACCTTCTCTTGAGTGCAACACGTCTGTGTCTAGGTGGGGAGACGCGTCCTTGAACAGGATTTTGGGACAGTGAGTGCTTGACTCCCCTTGGCACAGCTGTGTGAACAGGACGTTTCTTGTGGTGGAACTGGGAAGCATTCTTTGTGCTTGTTGTCAAGTGCTCAGGGCAAACACTGAGCTTTACAACACTTGACGAAATCTGAGCTTTAAAACCAGTATATTAGTTGCTGGGAGATGAAGTCAGGTTTCTGTCTTTCTCTTCAGCATGGCCGTAGCCAATTTCTGGCACTTGCCCATGATGGCGCAGATCTCATCTTTTACCAGCCTTATTTGCCAGAAAGTCAGTGCCCTTTCAGTCCAACGTCCTTTTGGGCGAGGTTGGTGAAAATCCATCAGGGGTCTGGGTTCATGATGCACAGGGCCAGATTCTTGGCAATTGCGATCTCCCCTACCACGAAAAGATTGAGCCTTGACCCCGTAAGGCTCCGATATCTTTATGCTCTTGGGTATAGACGGAATCCTGACCATGGCACAGAGCTTACTGAGCTTACTGAGCTTACTGTTTACTTTTGGAATTTGGGTGGCCTTTTTTCGGGTCCCGCGGATTTTGCTGAGGTGGCAATGTACGTCTGGATCTCGGGAGCTCAGTTTTTTTCCGAAACAAGTGGCGAGCCCTTTGATCATCTTTGATCTGAGGTGCCGTTGCGCTCATCCGTACTGTGGATTCCCTTCGTGTTTGCCCAGCGCCTAGGAAAGTAGCATGCATCTTTGTATAAAAGAAGATGTCTTCAGGAATGCAAAGGAGTAGAGATTTTGTTTTGTGGATCAAGTTGAAAATAAACACCGCTCACACCTTCAGGAAAAACTACACACCATCCCCAGGGAACGTCCGGATGATTTGAGAAAGACCATTGTAGATGACCCATTCCCAAAACACCAGCAATGAAGGCGAGATCAAGACACCATGGGTCTTCAAAGAACTCTGACTCGCTGTTTGGCTCAAAGTTGTGAGAAGCAGGTTTACCAAGATTGGCCTCTCCAATGGAAGCTTAGATGCTAAAAGTGACCTTTCTCCTTTGCGAAATTTTAGTCGCATACTTGAGCATGCTGCGATCTTTGTTGATTTGACAAGCCACACCAAGGAGAGTGCTGGTCTTTTGTCTTCATACGAATCCAGGAGCTGGGAGAACTTAGCGGTGACCCCAAAATGAATGGATTTTCCGATCTTATTTTTTGTTCCACATTTCTGCCTTCATGATTTGGGGTGTGAGCAAGCATTTTGGCCAGTGATTTGAGAACCTGTGTGGCTTTCTATGCAGGAGGTTCTGATCCCCTTTGTTAAGACATGCAGCACCTCGAACGGTGGCAATTCGGCTTGTCTTGGCCGCCCGCAGTTGTACTTGCCGCTGTCCCACCCTGAGTGAATCACCAGAGTGTAAGATGCAGCAGAAGAAATCAGAAATCTTGCCAATTTTTTCTCTATTTGCTATTCAGGTTGCCGGTGCACGGTATCACTATCACAGCTATAATCACATAAATCACCACCTTACCCGTGCGCGTGTTGCTGGCAAGCTCGCTGTGACTTGAGAATGAACCTCAGAACCAAGGTGCTGTTGGTGCACTTTCAGCCTGTGATGTGTGAGCGAAGCTGGGATAGTGGACTGGATCTCCAGCGCAGAGATGCGAGGCGTGGTGAGCTGTTCCGTTTGTATGGGAGAAACTTTTGCAGTTTCTTAAGTTTGGATCTTGTCTTCCGGCCTATCCTTTTTATATCGGATATCTTGTTGTCTTTGAGGTGGAAGCCTACCTCATTGTTGCAAGGAGACGATGACGAACCTGAAGGCCTCATTCGAGCTTGGAGAATTTTCAAGTCAGTTGGGTGTGGGGATGCTTCCACTTTTTCAACTTGACAGGCGATGCGGAAAAGCCGAAAGGCTCAAAAGGCTCAAAAGGCTCAATTGCCTATGCCGCTCTTCATGCGCGAACCGAAGCCTTTTTGAAGGCTTCGCGCAACTACCAGGTTGCTGTGAAAGGTCCTTTGATGGATGCCACCGATGTTTATCTCCA
This sequence comes from Breviolum minutum Mf 1.05b.01, assembly GCA_000507305.1. Lineage (NCBI taxonomy): Eukaryota > Dinophyceae > Suessiales > Symbiodiniaceae > Breviolum > Breviolum minutum. The sequence continues at coordinate 4,863 of DF244840.1, read as the reverse complement.
AGAGAAGGCCAGGATGAATCAGGATGAACAATGAATTCGAATCAAGTCGAGACATTTGAATACATTTGACATACATTTGACCCATCCACCATGAAACCTAGAAACTCGCGCTTGTGAGGAGAGGTATGAGCGCTTTGCGCACAATTTGGATCAGGGAGAACGACAGCAGCATAAGTTGATCCATTTGATGCGATCAAACCTGCGCAAACACCATGGGTGCCTGGCCTGCCAAATACGAAATTACATGAAATTACCATGTTTTCTGATGTCCAGTTGCGAGGGCAACAAGTCAGTTCCAAGGCGCAAGATGTCGGACTTCCAACGACTTTTGGAAGCGGAAAATGTGGAATCCAAGAGCAGAACCGGCACGTTCCCGTTGAACGAACCAGTTGATGTGTTGAACATTGACAAATATCCCTCCCTGATCGATTGCATTTTTGTTAACCATCCCAACTGGTTCGCCGGATGAATTGCCCATCAAAGGTGGCTGTGTGTTGCCATTTTCAGATCTTACAGCTTTCAAGTCTGGACCAGAAATGCGCAGGTAATGGTGAAGATGCAAAAGATGAGGACAGATATGAGACTTCGATTTGGGGTTCTGAAAACGAGCTCCAAAACCACTCGCTTTGCTCAGGACCAAGATGACGATGATGACAGTAACTTTCTTGCAATTGTTCCGGAATGATGAGATAGAGTTCATGCGAAGGTATATAGATGGAGCAAAAACGCATGAAAGAGTACATTGCGTTTGAGTCTAACTTAGTCATGATCAGGAAGCCAATTTGACAAGTTCCCAAAAAGGGCTAAAAAAATCACACTTCATTGTCGGGCCATCTTTTCGCGGAGCACCCAAAGGATGTAGTCTGAGGTGATGAAGAGACTGAAGACAGTTCAAACGTGACAAGCTTACTGTGTGAAAGTGTTCGTTTCCAAGTCTGATTGTGTTTGCTGTCTCGTTGGTCCGACTGCGCTCACAAGCTGCTTTCACATACTAGTAGCAGCCATTTGCAGCAAAGTTCAACGTGCTCTTGACAGGAAAGCGAAGACAGCAAAGAGGACGGCAAAGAGGAAAGCAAGGAGGAGAAGCAGGATGGCAAAGAGGAAACCAAGGAGGAGAGCAAAGACGACAAGAAGGATGAAAGCAAAGAGGAAAGCAAGGAGGACGACAAACAAGACAATAAGGAGGAGAGCAAGGAGGATGGCAAAGAGGAAACCAAGGAGGAGANGGAGAGCAAAGACGACAAGAAGGATGAAAGCAAAGAGGAAAGCAAGGAGGACGACAAACAAGACAATAAGGAGGAGAGCAAGGAGGATGGCAAAGAGGAAACCAAGGAGGAGAACAAAGAAGACAAGAAGGAGGAAAGCAAAGAGGAAACCAAGGAGGAAAACAAAGAAGACAATAAGGATGAAAGCAAAGAGGAAACCAAGGAGGAAAACAAAGAAGACAAGAAGGAGGAAAGCAAAGAGGAAAGCAAGGAGGACGGCAAAGGAGACAATAAGGAGGAGAGCAAGGAGGATGGCAAAGAGGAAACCAAGGAGGAAAACAAAGAAGACAAGAAGGAGGAAAGCAAAGAGGAGAGCAAAGATGAAAGCAAAGAGGAACACAAAGAAGAGGAAAAAGGAGGAAGCAAAGAGGAAGAAAGCAAGGAAGAAAGCAAAGAGTCACCAAAAGAATCCGCTAAGAAGGCCTGGTTAACGGGGTTAATAGTTGACACCAGTCGGCTTCATGCTGCGTATCGCGAACAGGGCCTGTGACATACATTGACTGATGTGTCGCTGGGGATGTCCGAAATTCCACGTTTAGCACCAAGTTGGACTTTTTGGAGCCACTGCAGGAAAACAGGGCAAGGTTTGTACAAGCTTTGTCAGGGCTTTTGACATGCAGTTTTTCTTCCAATCAACGAGCTTTCTTTTGGAATCGAAATCACAAGATTCTTGAAGTTGGACGTGCATTGTTGACAGGAGTCTTCAAAGGCAGACGCGGAAACCAAGGTCATGGTTGCTTCTGAACTATTTCTTCTGTAGCACATTCAGCATCTTATCGTGCTTTGCAATTTCAAGAGACCAGTGACAGCACACTTTCCAGGCATGTGATACGCGCAAGAAAGCAAAGCCAGGTCCTGGTTGTGCCATGTTGTGCCATGTTGTTTGTCATGTTGTGTATTTTCTCTCCTGTGTGCACATTCCTAAACCTCCGCCAGGCACAAAAGCGTGGTGTAGCTGCAATGCAAATGCGGAGCTCATTACCTCTCGAATGCCATGTGAAGATTCTGGTGGTGGCCGAGTGCGTATGTGTGTTTGGTGGACCCGGCGGAGTTTTTGGGCCAAGTGTGGGCCATGCGTGTTGCTACTTCCACTGAACCTCATCCTGCACCAGGTCCAGTGAAGAAAAATCCTGTGTACCCAGAAAGCAAGGAAAGCCATGGTGAGGGCCTGAAATTCGCTTGAAAGACAATGATCAACAAAAAGGGATGTGAGGTTTCGGAACGCTTTCAACGCAAATTGATATATGATATACATATTGATTTAGAGATAAGATGATTTGGATATAAAGATAAACATAAAAATATGTGTCAAGATACGTATAGACATGGATATAGATATAGATATTAATATAGATATAGAATATCTAAACAATATAAAGATATAAATATCAATACACATATAAATTTGAGTATGAATATGAATAGAGATGAATATGAATACAGACGCAAACATGATAGTGAATTGACATAGACATAGATATGAATACGGATAATGTCAATAGTATACGCACATGTTTTTTTCTCAGAACCTGAGGAAGTGAGAAGCAGCAGCATCAAGCGGCCAACATGACAAGAGTTCTCACCCCTCATGGGGTTCAGCAGAAGGCACAAGAAAAAGGGGCGTGTGCAGCTATGGCTATGCTTGTACCGTAGCAGACGATGAGACCCCCCACATGAGCCAAGAATTTCTTGAGTTGATGACAGTGCTGGAATCAATGAATCGAATCCAGAGACTCAAGAGACAAGTTGATGCCTTTCGAGCTAAGGCTGTGATTCCTTTCTTCGTCAACACCATCGTGTCTTCCTTGCGTGCTTAAATTATTCAAACAGCATCGCAAAAGTTGGATAGCGATACGAGCACACTAGCCAAATCTGCTTCGTCCTTGGCAGTTTCCAGAGCGTGTTCAGTGACTCCCACATGATTCTATTTGCGTTGTTGGGTTTGAGTGTGGAGCTCAGCCTTTAAAAGATCGAAACATCATCATTCCTGATCTTCTGAGCCGTGCTTAGCGAGGAATGAACCCCCTGTTTGGTAATGAGAAACATTACATGAGTACATTTGGGGATTCATTCTCTCATTTGTCTTGAGCACCAGCTTTACCTTCATTGGAAATCTTCGAATTTTAGGTGGAATGGCCTACCACGGAGCTTTACGACGAGTTTCTTGGCATCCGATCTTTCCTGTCAAGAGATGTCCCGCGATCTGCTAGTCCTGGTAAATCCTGGTGGTTTTGAGGAGAAAACGCATCGTCAAAAGTGGACGTTTGAGCACATGGTGGAAGAAGCAGAGGCACCCGAACACTCCAGCTGTTCGGCAGCTGGCCCTTCGACACCGCAGTCGTGAAACCAGCTCTGGGTGTTGGCAGGAAGTCATGCGCGAGCAAGATAATACGATTCAGGCCCAGCTTGTGAGCAAAGCGAAAACTGCAGATATTTTGAGAAGCAGATAGACTTTCCATCAAGCAGAAATTAGCTAGGGTAATCCAAACAGAGAATCGTTAGGATCTTATTGGGTTGGTGGCGATTTCTGATTTCTGATGTTTTTCTGTCAGGAGACAACAGCGCAAGTCAAAGGGCTTCGTGTTGTTGCCGAGGTGGGAGTGTTAGTTGAGAGGGACCTGGAGACTGGGAGACAAGCAGATTTTTTGGAACTTTTTGGTATTACTGGGATTTTGTTGATTTGCATTTGTATGTCTTCAGTCGATCCGTTTGAAGCACAGTAAAACAAGTTGAGCTGAGGCTTTGTGTGATGTTATTGTGAAGCTGGACAGCAAGAAATGCGTCACATGCCTAAATTTGTGACAAGGATAGCAACTCCTCAACCAAGAGTCAGATGGATGTCGCTAATCAGTGTGCCAAAGAGAAGCACGTCTCTCCACAACAGGGATGCACAATTTTTAGACTGTGGTCACAGCATGGAAACCGTGTAAGGTCTATGGGGCTAACGTGCGTCAGGATGCTTTTTTTGAGCCATTGACTTAGATGTTTGCTCCACTCCTGTTGTAGCTGGATGTGACTATGGCCCCTTTGAGGACAAAGTCCGAAGGTAGAAACTTTGAAGACCTGCTGTCCGAGCAAGACAGGACTGAATTTGCTTGTAGCTCTAGAACCTCTAAAGGTAGATGGGTTGGTCTCTGTGGCATTTTGGAGTGCTTGCATTGCTGACATTTTTTGAAATCGCTGTTCACATCCATTCACAGGAGCCGCTTCAATCAACTGATGGGATCTATTAAGGTTGGACTGTTGGGCTGTGCAATACGGCATGTTACTGTTAGAAAGGTACTGTAACCACCCAGTTGGTTTCATATTTCCAAAGTATAGTAAATGTAGACCAGAGATGAAAACTGTATCCTTTTTTTAAAATCAGTTTATGACTTCATCGATCTTTCATGACAGAGCAATTCGACATGTTTACCAAGCTTGGTTTCGATTGCACCCGGAATAGGTGGGCTTTCCAGCTTGTCTGCCCGTGACCATCCATAAAGAGCACCTGAGCTCAGAGGTCGCTACGGGGGTAGACCTGTTACCTTTGATGACCTTTGATGACCTGTTTCCCTACGCAACACAGAGACATGCAAATTTTTAGATGATTTTTAAC
>DF244839.1:0-22976 GCA_000507305.1 Breviolum minutum Mf 1.05b.01 | reverse complement strand
ATATATCATTATTTTGTTATACGTATAAAGATAAAGAATATACTGGTATATATATATATACATACAGAAATATTCACTATGGGAAGGTGCCCTAGCAATCCTTACTGTAAGCTTAAGAATACTCTCTGACCTGTGGGTGGTGCTTTGGAACGAAGGCGCACTTCCTTTGCCGGAACTACGATGAAGCTGAGCGAGCTAACTTGGCCCTACACTCAGTGGCAAGGATGGCCGGTGAATGATTGAAAGAATCAAGGGATGAGTTTGAGGATTTTGGTTGCCATGATTCGTCAGGATACTTTGTTACACCTGCTATTGCTGCTATTCCGTGTTTTGCCTACTAGGATTGATCATCTAGGATCGTATTAGGCATTAAATTAATTCAAATTATACATGATGCAAATCTGGCATACTGAAAATAAACCAATTATAAGCCACAGCTCCGCTTTGCCCAGAGATTCTTCATTGAAAACGTGCAAACATTTTACAAACTTAAACATTTGTGCTGAGGAAGCACGGGCAATCTTTGAGAAAGCTCGTAGCCGTGAGAATATTGAGATTTGTGACCAGGCCATCAGGGCTCATGCAATTGGTTGTAGAGCTTACAGATTCAATTGCAGAGGTGTTGAACTGTTGAATTGTCAAATGATCTCTTGCGCAGCCTTATTGGATCCTTTGATGTTTGATAGCCAGTGTTATCACATGGCACTTGGAAGGGGTGCATTCATGATTTACCTTCAATGATTTCATATTATGAATTCAGAGTGGAACGGTTCAGCAATCGTATTTGAATGGTGATGAAATCATTTTGTATCCCCATTTTTTTCCGGAGAATCCTGTCAACTCGGCAGATCATGGGCGAGTTGAAGCAGGAGATGGAACGTACACAGCCTCTAGGATGCAATCGGAAGTGCGGCGGTTCTGTACATGTCAAGTTGATGGGACGTCCAGTTGGATGGACGTATCCTTTAGGACGTTCAGACATCCTAGAAGATCATGGTAAGCCACCAAGCGGAATTTTTGGGTGATTCCACGAGATTCCGAGATTCCTGCATTTTGCTGATGTTTCACCGGGAAACCTTGACACTGAGGCGCCCTACCCAACCCATGGGCAAGGCCAACACCACACAAGGAGTATGGACACTTAGAGTAAAGGTGGGTCTGGTGATGCCTCATGGGAATGCTCCATTGATAGAAAGGCAAGTTAGGAAGTCATAAAATAGCCGCACTACTGTCATGAACTCTATTGATGACCTTGATTGGGGGTTGTTACCGGGTTGTTTCAAAAGGCATCCAAGCATTTGGGGTGCCGGCAGACATCCTAGACCTGCTCCACCCCGCCAAGGCCGGCTTCGGATACAACTCACTGTTGCCAGAGCAACTGGGCGGAAGTCCAGGGAGGGATTTGGACATGGGTCTGACAAAGCACAGAGGTGGGCACAAGTGCAAACTGTGCCATAATGGCACTGATCAATACTGCTCACAGGTTTTGAAGACCTTTGGAATGGAACATTCACAATTTGATGGCAAGCCTGCCAGCAACTTTCTTGAAGCTTGACAGCAACCAAGGCGACAAGCGCGATCGCAAGGAAATGGTGGAGACCCCATTAGTGTGAGTGTGAGTTGCATGCATAGGAAATTTTGGGATGATGAACCTCCAACATACTATCAAAGAATCATCCTATCATCAAAAATTTGGGATGGTGAACCTGAAATATATCATCAAAAAAGTTCCAACCTTTAACATGGCAGTTTTGACCAAATAGCACCGAGGTGTTCAAGCCGGTGGCTTCGGGGTTCCAGCGGGTGGCTTCAGTAGCAGTGAGTCCACCGCGGCCGCCGACATCAAACCCACGGAACGGAAGAGCGAACGCTCCAATGACCCGAGTGTTACTCAGCTTGAAGATATACCAGTGAAAAACACGATTTCCGAAGTAATACTGTAACATTTGTAACATAAATGAATATGAGTACTATCCTTGTACAATTAATGTTGAAATCCGCAGTGTTGGAAGGATTTGCCCTGAGGCGAAGGACTTCTCCGCAGGATTGAGAGGGGCCTTCAGCAAACAAAGCCAAAGCTCTACGCGACTTGGCATGGAGGGCTTTGTGGTCAAGGTGATCAGACAATATGAATATTAATATGAAGTGTAATGGAGTTCAATATTTTTGCTCGGAAATCTGATACACTCTTTCAGAGACATGCAAAACACCGATGCCGACCTTTTCTACTTTTTTTGGAGACTAGTCTGCGAGTCCAGCGGAAAACAGGAGGTAAGAGACGCATGGCAGTCTGTTGTGCAATTGCCAGATGTCGGTAGTTGTTTCTCTAGAGTCTCCTCATTGTTCGTGCCCCTATCACCATTGCCAGATCTGCATTTACAGTATCCTTCATGCTCTTTGATGCATCCACAATGGAGTTTGAATGATTTCAATTATGATTTCCTTGCAATTTTTCGATGATTGCAATAGCTCTTGAGGTCAACATCTTCTACGAATGGATCAGCGGCCCGGGCCGCTCCCTCCACTCCCTCCACGCCTTCTGTTCCTGCAACTTCGAATACCTCATCTGTCAGAAGTGGCTACAGCGATCGGTTGGCATCTGGTTTTTCACAATCCACCTCAAGTCGTCCATCTCGCGGAGGTGGAACCTCCTATGCTAATGCTGCGAATGGCTATGGTGCCAGAAATTCCAGTTATGCCAACGGTTCCAGTTATGGCGGGTATGGAAGCAACTCCAGTGCGAATACTCGTGGTGTTCCAGCTGGCGGCTTTGGTGGACGTGGGGTTCCTGCTGGAGGCTTTGGAGGCACACAAGCTGCAGCTGGTGGCGTTTGGAGACCAAGAAATTCTGCTTCCGTCAGAAGTTTTGCATCTGGAACATTCGAGATTAAGGAGACCATCAACCATAGTTAAACATATCAGTATGAGATCTTGAAGGGATTTGCAGATATTTTGGGGACTTGAAGCAGAGTGCTACTTTGTAGCTAAAGGACAGCATTTCAGGTAGCGCCAAACAACTTCGCCGCGTCAGTTTCCGCTGAGGCAGCAGCCCCACCTCGCGATACCGATAGGACGGATGAAGCTAACACATGGCGATATGGCCAGATATGGCCACAAGCTTTGGGTTATTGGAGCTCACATTTCCGTACTGGCTATATATTCATTACGACTCATTACACTCATTACGATACCTCATTATCTTTATGCCCCTTTTCTTATGGTTGCTCCATTCTGCTATCCCAACCATAGGAAGGAAAAGAGGCATAAAGATAATGAGATATCGTAATGAAACTGCAGACACATTCGTGTGTCTTCCCGGCGGTTTTTGGTCAACCCGTCTTACATCATCATAATATCGTAGTTTCCATTTCAGTGAGCAAACCAAATCACTCCAAGTTTGACCGGATGATACATCATGACACATCATGATACATCCGGATACCATGACACAAAGCTTTTTTCCCTTCAGATCTTTCATGCCTCTCATCATCCTTCACCTGGAGGACCTCTCGTTATGGTGCCTTTTCGGGCATGGCCGGCAGAGGGCTTGGTCGAGGCGGGATGGATGTGAAACTCGTGGCTCCCAGGAATGAAGGATGAGGTGCAACGTTCGAGTAAAGAAGTACTGGTAGATAGAAATAGTAAAGTTATGTAAAGAAAGTAAAGAAACCAGAAAGAAAAAACAAAGTTTATCCTTGTCTCCAAGAGTTTGAGCAGAACAGCCCCTACTCCAAAGTCCTCAAGCATTGCTCAGGAGAGGAGTGAGTGCCATAGACCGTGTGTCCTTTGCGATCACTGAGCTGTGATGAGCAATGGTTTTGGATATTTTTGGATTCCTAGTTTGCTTTTTGTTCAAGCTTGAGTCAATTAGACGCCTTTGGAACCCTCTCATGAAATTCTATTGGTGATTGACACTCATGTCAACAAGGACAATGGAAGAAACAAGGCAAGTCCCGAGTCGGCAGAGAACCCATGTTAGGTTTAGCTTCTTGTAACAAGTCCACTTTTGCAGCTTCTTCCCCATGACTTTAGCTGGTTGAGAGGCCGGTCGCAGTCATGGACCGATGGACGCTCCCATCTAGCACAGCATTTGAGTCAGAATCCAAATTTTTGAATGAAAACCATATGGTGGAACCCAACAGCATGTATCAGTGGTTAATCAGGTATCATATTATATCATTGTATTTATTGCAATTCCATTGTATCATTGCAAGGGCCCAAGATTGCCTTCTGTGAGTTAGGAACACTTGGATGCCCCAGTGACTGCCAACAGTGCGTCACGCTTTTTCCAATCCCTTGAAGCCATTGCGCGTGCTTCTTCCCCTGCGTGGCATCGTCATCAAAGAGCAAGACGAGCTGAAGCAAGAGCACGACTCAAACGTGTGCAGTCCGACCTGCGTCTACTACGTGGCCATCATTCGAGACCTGCTTACACGAGTTTGCGGATGTCAGGATGGGGTTCACCACAGTGGTCTGGTTCATACTGGGGTGCGTCGGGTCGTGCAAACGCAAGGAGAAGAGCCCCGAAGAACAGGGGAAAAGGGAACGATCACGGCAAGGGATCAGACAAGGGAGACAAGGGAAAGAAACAAGAGCAGGGCAAGTTCCCGGCTTACGATGCTATGCCGGTCGAGCAGTCTACAAGCTCAGCATCCTCCTCTGGTGGCTCAGCGGAGTTGATGCAAAAAGCCGTGAAGTCTTTGATCCAGAACAACCCCACCTTACAAGTGCCGAAGGAGGTGGAAATGGCTCTTGGATTTCAAGGTGGTCTTACCAAGACCGCCAAAGATGCGCTCTACGATCAACAGCGCTTGTTGAACCTTCGACGAAAGGCCAGCAACAAGGTAGAGAAGCTCCAGCAAGCTCTTACAAGGAAGAAGCTACAGATGACAGCATACAAAGAGGAGATGCGTCAGAAGCTGGCAGCAGAACTCGAGCGTTTCAACAAGGAAAGACAGCAGCTATCCGAAGACCTGGAAAAGGCCAAGGCTTATTTAGCCAAGGTCGAGAACGGGGAGGAGCCGGAAGAGATCGCCGAGGAGCCCAACATGGAAGTAGCCGACGACAGCCTAGCGAATCTTCTGGGACTGCAGAACGAGGACGCCGAAGAAATTGCTCGATTGAAGCAAGAGAAAGTCTATGCCGAAACAATGGCTGCGCAGCTCCAACATCAGGTGCAGATGATGATGAGTGCAGCAGCTGCTGGTGGTGCAAATCCCTTGACAGCCCCTATGTTTGGTGCAGGCAGCAGAGTAGATTCCCCACAACTACCAGGTGTTGGTGCGGCACAGAACCAATATGGTATGTCGAGGGTGAAGTCTACGGATCGATCAGTGCCTTATGGGAGAGAAAGCAAAGAACCCAAGGACAACGACGACAAGAAGGAAAGAGACGGGGTGGAAGTCATCCTAGATTCGCCGGACTTGGTGAAAATGTCGTGAAGCCATGTATCAGGTCATTGGTTGTCAACCTGGAGAATAGTAAGAGGATGCGAACTGCATCTGACTGCTCAGGTTCACTAGAAGTTTGCAACTACGACTGGGGATATAACCAAGCTTGGGTTGAGCTTGGATGGCGCTTCTATGACATCAAGACCATCAACAAGTCCTCAGAACGTCCCGGGTACAAAGCAAGGATTTCAGCCGCAGTTGTGAAAAACGGGGAGGGCTGCACCTCATGTACGATTGGAATGCAAACAGATGAAGTGACAAGCATGCTGACAAAGAATAGTCACCTATTTGATGGGGACTCAGGTTCATTGGTAGGCTTTGCATCACACTTCACAGATGGATTTCACCTCCTTCGACGTCAAGGGCTACAGAGGATCGATATAGCTTTTCCCTGGTATGTGAAAAATGCGAGGGGCTGCACCCTTCTCAACCATGATGGTTCGAATGTACCTTCAACGGTTGGCGACGGTGTGGAAAACAGCTACGGACCTTGTGACGTTTTCAGCTCGGATCCTACAGATATTCCCTGGCTTGCGAAAATTGCGAGGGGCTGCACCCTTTCCAGCAATGATTTTTCGAACACGCTTGCAACGGTTGTCATTGATAGAACGAAGAATAGCTACGGTCATCGTGATGTAGTTAGCTCAGGTTCGCCGTTCTACTGCAACAAACCTTTGCATCACAACATGCCTCGACTGTCATTGACCTTCTGTCAGCCGTATGCGACAGAAGGATACACTACGGAAGATCAGAACTTGAGTGCAAGAAGTCAAACTGGTTGGGTTCGGGGACATCAACACAGTGGGCTGCTGGTCTGCTTTAGATGCTTTCTACTTCTCCATCAAGCCGCAATGGCCGCCTTTGCCTTGTTGCAGCTACTCGTGTTCGTCATTCAGCGCATCCTGTTTCTGAACTATGAAGGTCAAAAGGAGACAGGTATAGTTGACTTTGGCTGGCAATGTGTACGCGTCGGGTGCATTTCGCTCTTTTGCATTGTACGTGCCCTCACCTGCCGGAGACGTAGACCGAGACAGCTTATTATTGCAAACAAAGGCTTCAGAGAATAAGAAGGAGATGCCCTACCTTCCGGTGGACTGCACTTTGGATGTGTGCCATGATCACTACAGCGCATGGCATTGATCTGCACAACGGAATCTCGGGTTTCAGCCATGAACCTCATACCGCAACAGTCCATGGAAGCACACAGAAGCCTGAGACCAAGGTCAACAGTGATCCTTGGGGTTCTGATCCAGAAGCCCAAGTCTACAATTCCCTTGGCCGCAACGATTGCAGACAATACAGGTTACCAGATGGAACTGACGAGACCCTATTACTGGATGCTGGTGCCACAGATGACGTGATCGAGGACGTTGTTACTGACAGTGTGGTTCTTCAGCTTACAAGTGTAACTACTGACAAGGTTGGCATGCTGAGATATGATGTTCCGCACCCACCAATCATACAATGGCGTCCAAACCCGCAACTGCAGCAACACTTTGACCAAGCAGTGCCAGACATTCGACATGGTCCAAACGGGCCGGAAATTGTGGGTACTATAATTCCTCCCCCAAACTGGGAGTCAACGGCTCTCTTCAGAGCAGCAGCCACATCAAGAGCGTGTCGAAGAGGCCCAGACGGGCATCTCGTAGTCCACATCAGATCGTGGTACATCGGTCACAATGGTGTACGAATTCATCAACCACGAGATTTTGCTATGAGACCCCAACTGCTGGTGAGGTTGATTCACGCTCTACGCAGAACTTGGCGTGACCATCTTCTAGGACAAGAGTCAATAACAGTCCGACCTGTACGCCCTCCACCTGTAGATGCTGACGCTACAAGGAGGTTCCACATCATTGCGGAGATCAACCGACCAGTCCGCACAGACTTGACTCCGATCCTGATTGCGATCAGGGAAATCACGTCTGGTGGAAGTGTACAGCGCTGCTGCCTACTCAGATGACGTCAATTGATCTATTTGACGCCTGCCAGCCTACATGCCTTTTCCACCAATTTCTCATCCCAATTGGTGGGAATGTGAGGAGGTGGCTGACACCCTACAACGTCCGGGTGATCACGCCAGGACTATTTATACCGTGCTGGTACGACAGGAGGCTTCGACCAATACAACAACCGGCATACGAAACTGAGGACGACCACACAGAACTGATGCAGAGGTCCATCACTCGGGATTTGGGTACTTCGCAGCAAACCCCATCCAGCACTATGAGCTCAAGTGGTACAGTTCTTGTACATGCTTTCCGCATGTCGGCAGAGCATAGACTCATTGTACTCGATCCAGGGTCGCAGACTACTTATTTCAATCAACTGTCAGAATCCTGGCGAGCACAAAAGCATGACCAACTTCTGGACTACCATGTTGTCGCTTCACCGCCCCGTGAATTGATCACCACAGGTGACAGTGTTTTTGTCTTAGAATGGTCGACAGACAGAAACAGACAAGCAGTACATGATGACCAGCTCATTCTCTTGGACATCACACTACTTGAGGCCGACCATAACACGGACCCAATTGTGATCAGGCGTGTCATCTGGATGCGTCATATGATGACGAGACAGGGCGTGCTCCATTTGACGTCTTCTGCATCAATTTGTGACAGGCATGGTATTGAGTGCCAGATCCATTTCAACCACAGGCTCTGGACGCAGGATGATGCTATGCCACGGGAAACGGCCCATGGCGACTATGTTAGCCTCTGGATCCGAGGTACTCAACCAACTACGACAGTTGAAGTACAGGTTGAACTCTGCGAGCAAGAGTCAGCGGACTCGCAAAGGTACCTGTTCCAACCTTCTCCACAAAGGAGCCCCACCACCGACTCGAATGAAGTGGAAGGATCAGAGAGTGACGGGACTAATGGTACGGAGAGGACTGTCAGGTCAAGAAGCCCCCGAGGTCTTGAAGATGGACAAGATGAAGGAAATGTACTCCTTCAACTCACCGCCTTGAAGAAGTCATCAGGGATTATGTCGCGGGCCCAACTCGAAAACCCACCAAGAACTGCTACCGGAGCAACACCTGCTCTAGCTGCTAGCAAGTGGACAGTCGATACAGCTATACAGGTTACGATGATGTTTCGGCTCATTCCAACGGGTCATTGGAGTCACAAGAACGTTCTGAGGCGTCTACAACCCCATGTCACTGACCGCTGGTGTGTTGGGGACGCACGGGACGGCTCTTGTGATAACTATGACACCCTTGATGCTATTTTGTTGAAAACAGTAAGGACCTGGTGGATTCTTATGACGGACGCAGAGGGGTGCAGTCATGAACATTTTCGACGACCCCACGGCCTATTTGACGCATCATTAGGTGGATCCTATGATGGAGACTATGCCTTGGCCCTGTATACGAGGAGTCACTGTGATATCTCCCGGCAGTGGTTTTGGTTCTCTGGCATCCCTCCCATATGGGATGTTGACGCCATCTTCGATAGGCTTTGCCCTCCTGGTAACACCATGCAATCCTTCTACATTGGAGACGACTGCAATGAAGGCGTTGACAGTCGAGACGAAGATCAATACCATGTCATCGATGTCCGCAAGAATCTACATCTTGAACTCCTCGATGACTTTCATATCTCGGGCACACACATCGTTATCTCGGAGGCCCCAGAGAGAAGACCGGTTTTTGTGACGATGGGCCCCAGTGGTGTCAATGATACTAGTCTCAACTCCTTGCTGACCCCCTGGCCGGATGATGTTGTGAACGATCAATTTGACAGAATCCCAGAGATTCATCATTTAGCCCAGCAAATGATCGATTGTGCTGAACCCTTTGATTGGGACAGTGTTGAAGAGATCAACCTTTTCTGTGATGGCAGCACATACGTCTGCAATGAAACGGAGAATGTTTTTGCGGGTTGTGCGGTGATCATCACGGCTACCACAAAGACGTCTAATGGTACGGGATACAGCATCCTTGGTTTCACTGGGGGGTCCATTTGCACGGACCCGGAGTCGCCGCATTGGTGGGGTGCCGAAAGCGCCCAATCCATTGAAGCAGAACGTACAGCAGTTCTTTTGAGTATGCTATGGTTCCTGCAGTCGCCCTACGCAGTTGGCCACCCTTGCACTATATGGTTTGATTGCATGGCAGCCGGATACGGAGCTGCTGGTACATGGAACTACCCGGTTGAGTCAACACTTGCTGAACTTGTCAGAGGGGTGGGCCAACTTTGTGAAGAGTGCAACCCAGGCCATTTCCGCTTTGCGCACACCCATGCCCATGTTGGAGATCCAGGGAATGAATTGGCTGACTCTACCGCAAAAGCTTTTGCACAGGGGAAGATTCCAAATCTATTGTCAAACATTGACATCCATTGGTTGGTCCAAGCAACAATCCAACATGGCTCTTGGATTTGGTTTCAATTTGGAACTTTTGTCGGAATGGAAGACCTTCCACCATATGCGGATCAGTGCATGAGACTACCGGAAAGGACGTTTTTAGCAGCTGCACCGGAAAAGTCTTCGTTCCTCAAAAATGATAGCCATACCAATGCGTGGAATGTCACGCTCAATATCGGCACGGTGAACGTCAAGTCACTTTACTCCTGTGAGGAATCATCCGGCGCATCAGACTACATGCCTACAAAGGCCTCATTCCTTGCGCAGCAACTGGAATGGGGAGGGTATGGACTGGTAGGACTGCAAGAATGCTGCACAAAGTCACCAGGAATCTCAAAGATCGGAATCTTTACAAGAGTGTGTGGCGACCGGAATGCTCGAGGACAACTCGGATGTGAGATCTGGATTTGCAACAAAACGTTCCATCACCAGGCCCATGACATTTGTGTATTACATTGTGATGAGCGCAGACTCCTCATCAGAGTGCAGAACTCGCACGTGGATATCACAGTTGGTTCTCTCCACAGCCCACATTCAGGAATAACCACAGAGGAGCGCAGCCACTGGTGGAGGCAAACAAGCTCTATTTGTCAACGTGTCGGAAAACTGGCACCACTCATTCTCTGTATTGACGCCAATGCGCAGATTACAGAGACAGTCGAACTAGTCGCGGGTACACTGCTTGATGGCAATGAGAATGACAACGAGCAGTTTCTGATCACGCTCTGCAAAGTGTGTGATCTGTTCATTCCCAGTACCTTCCGTGATCTACACTACAACGAGAATGGTACATGGTGGCATCCGTCTGGCCAATGGCTTCGTATCGATTACATTTTATTACCACAAGAATGGAAGATGAGTACATCCCATTCCTGGACGGACACAGATTTTGACATGGGTTCTAGTTCGGACGATCACAGGCCGGCTGGATGTAAAATCATGATTTCTATGCAGAAGACGGACAAAAGCAGTGTGAGAGCACAATACGACTGGAACAAGCTGCAGAGTCAGCATGTTTGTGAAGAGCTTGGTGAACTCATCAGGGCCATTCCGAAGATCCCATGGGACACCAATGTCCATGACCACACGACGCACTACATGACTCAATGTGGAAAGCGCTTGGGCCAGCCAGATCCACCAAAAAGGCGAGCTACATCACAGATGCTACCTGGGCTACTCGAGCTGGGAAACTCAAATTAAAGAAGGAGTTGTCTGGGCGTGACCGGTTCGCTTGCATGGCCTGGTTGGTATGGTCCTTTTCGACTTGGCGAGAGAGTGCGAAACTTGTTGACGTGATTCGCCCGCACTTACACTGGCTTTTGAAGTTTGAACGCAAATCTGCTTACATCAGAAGAGCACTGATTGATACAGCAAAAGATCTTCGACGAAGTCTACACCAGGACAGAGCACAGTTCGCAAAGAACTGTGCCCAACGATGCGAAAGACAACCACTGCAAACGGTCTTTCAAGAACTCAAGCCTCTACGGATTGGTGGGGTTTTCCGGAAAAGGAAACAACCTCCGCTGCCCTTGTTTCGACAATCGGATGGACAAGCTGCAACTTCGCCATCTGAGCTGGCCGAGATCTGGCGACAACACTGTGCGGGACTTGAAGCAGGCGAAGTTGTCACAGCAGACCAACTGGTGTACAACGCTCAAAACGCCACAAGCCATCGTCATTGTAACCATGTCGCATTTGATGAGCTTCCCTCCTTATCAGTCTTGGAACGCCACGTGCGGAAAGTACGCGCAGGAAAGGCACCAGGATGTGACCGCATACCATCTGCCCTTTGCAATACGTACTCCAGGCAGATTAGCAGGCTTCTTTATCCGTTGCTGCTCAAACAGGCCGTCTCCCTTGAGGAGGCCTTTTAGTGGCAGCATACAAGAACAAAGGAAGGACGGATGATGTCCGATCGTACAGAGGGTTGATGCTGACCTCCATTCTGGGGAAAACCATACGGTCGGCCTACCGTGAACGCATGCTCAACATGTACTATGATTTCACGGCTGATGGACATTTTTCAGCACGAAATCGTGGCAACGTTGGACAAGCTGCACTTACGCTGAGGCTTTTTCTACGTTACTCCAAGAATCAACAGAAGAGCTGCGGAATCATTTTCTTGGACATCCAACATGCCTACTATTCGGTTTGTAGAGAACTTGCAAGTGGGTTCACTGGAACTGATGAGGAGCTGTGTCGACTTTTTTCATTCTTTAGACTGTCGCCAGACACGGTTGAGGAATTGAGGAACTTAATCCACACTGGTTCAGCCATGGATTTTGCCGGTTGCAGTGATTTTCACAAAGCTCTTCTTCATGAACTTGGTACTTCCACTTGGTACAAGGTCAAACATTCGGACACCATTACGCAGACGCATGGGGGCAGCAGACCAGGGGATGGTCTTGCCGATCTCATTTTCGGCTACATCTTCGCACGGATGCTGGACTCGATGCGATCCGCTATGATCGAAGCGGGGATCTGGGACCCACAGCCTTGGAGCTTGCAGGCAGACAGAACTTGTGTTCTTTGTGATGGCTTCATTCCGCATACAGTCCCAACAAATCTCGAAATATGTTGGGCGGATGACTTGGCGATGGCAATGCAAGCTGATACAGCACAAGGTCTAGTTGAACGCATCCAGGCCACGGGCGGATTCTTACTGCGATGGGTCAAGCAATTTGGGATGTCGCCCAACCTCCAGCGAGGGAAGAGCGAAACATTACTACATCTACGAGGGCCAGGTTCGCGGAAGCTGAAACTCGAGCTGTTCGCCCCTGAAGATCCCACACTGGATGTGGTTCTCAACGACGATGAAGCGGTTCAACTTCGGATTACCCATCAGTACAGACACTTAGGTGGCCAGTTGCACTACGTTGGAAACATGGTGCAAGAGGTGAAAGCGAGGTGTGGTATGGCGAAGAGTGCTTTCGCAGACTATCGCAGGAAAATTTTTTCCAACAAAGATTTGTCGTTGAAACACAGGGGCCAACTATTACAAAGCCTCATCTTCAGCGTACTTCGTTGGAACTATGGAGCTTGGCCGGCTCTGGACTCCCATGCCTACAACCGCTACTCCTCAACCACACTGATCCTCGCCAAGAAGATATGTTATGCTGACAGCCGAAAAGAAGAGGTTTGGTCACGCAGTGCAAGACGGGTGATGGCCGATCTGAGTATGAGCAGTCCACAAGAAGCACTCCACGTTGCAAGGCTGAGTTTCTATACGACAGCGATCCACACAGCCCCTGACTGTGTATGGGTCATGATTGCAGCGGAAAGAAGCTGGATAAACCAAGTGGATGAAGCTGTCCAATGGATGTGGCAACAATTGCATAATAGCACCTCATGTACCAACTTTGTCGACTTTATGTCCGAGTGGGCGCAACAGGTTGTCCGGAAGACGCGCTCGTGGAGAGGATGGATTAAACGTGCCGAACAACACGCCATCCTACAGCGCTGCAACCAGGAGCTCATCGAGCAGTGGCACTCCGACTACTACGACAAACTGGTTATGATGGGCTTCAGTGTGCCAACAATCACTCTCAAAATGCTACAATCAGAACACAGTGAACTCCATCTATGTGGACCCTGCAAGCAAGTATTTCACTCAAGGACAGCATGGGCGGTACACAGCTTCAAAAAGCATGGACGACGGGAGCCCCTGCGCAACTTTATTGCCAATGGTACATGTAGAGCTTGTGGGGGTGAGTACCACACAACGAGGCGACTTCTTGCTCATTTGAAGTACCGCAGACGATGTGCAATCGGACATGTGTGGCTGCAACCACCCACTGACCTCATGCCCCCAGGACGTAACTCTGGGAAGGAAGACAAGGACAGGAACCTCCCTTTACCTTGTATCCGGGGGGACCAACATATGGACATCACCGAGGAAATGGAACGTTTCTACACGGAACAAACATGCAATGATTCTCTCACACCGGCTCTACAGGTTTTGCTTCGAAGTTTGGATTATGACGCTGACGCTGACGCAGTTTCGGATGCCGAGGAGATCAGACAATTACTACTTCAACAGTTGATGGCAGCCGACGACCTACACCGTATTCTGACCCTCAACCTGGAACGCTGCAGCTCACAAGCTGAACACAGGCAGGCTGATGCTATCCTGCATGTGCTCAACAACTGGACAGCGGATTGGTTCTTCGGGAATCAGCTGGATGATGTGACGTATCCACAGAAGGACTATGAGACGGTCAGCATGGTGACGTTGAAATCGGCGGCAATGCAAGAAGCGAGCTATGAGCGACTTGGAGGGCCGGATGCGAATCACGTCCCACGAGTTTTCTACAGAGAGCTCTTTGCGATTCACTTCTTTTCCGGTACTCGAAGGGAAGGTGATTTCCAACAGTGGATCGGAACGCTAAAGGTGCCAGGAGGCTTCTTGCTCACTCCCATATCAGTGGACATCTTGTTCAATGACAGACTGGGGGACTTGACAAACAGGGAAACCCAGAAAAAGTGGATGGCACTCGCATTGACGGGAGCCATCATTGCGGCTTTGATGGGTCCACCCTGTAACACCTGGAGTGTGTCTCGGTGGCGTTACTTGCTTGGCCTGGATCGTGGCCCGAGGCCAGTACGCTTTCACGACTCTGTCTTTGGTGCTTCAAGTCTACGTCTACGGGAAATCCGTCAGGTGCTGTTGGGAAATTCGTTACTTTTCTTCGCTTTCGACATGGTTCTTGCCCTGGGACTTCTGCGACGAGTGGCGATTTTGGAGCATCCGGATATCCCTACTGCTGATGACAAGATCCCTACTATCTGGCGAACTGGAGCCTTCAGTGCGATCCGCAGACTGCCTGGGGTTCAGGTCCTTCAGATCCACCAGGGGGTACTTGGCGCGGTGTCTCCAAAGCCAACACGGCTTTGTGTGACTGGCGGCGTGAACTGCCAAACACACATCGACAGGCACTCAGTCTTCTGTATGCCACCGCCCCTGCATATGCAGCGAGAAGGAACTCAGTTTTCCACAGCAAAGCTAAAAGAGTATCCAAGCCATCTATGCGCCGCTTTCGCTGACGCTGTACAGGAATGGCTGGATCTGCATTGCTGCAATTTTGACCCTGATTCTGCCTCCACTTTTACGCAAGCGACGTTGGAACTGGTGGATCCATTCCGCGTCGATTATACAGATTTGTTCGCGTACGGGGCGGATACCAGGGGAAGGGCAGAACCCAATTAGGTGCAAGTGACGCGCCGTGTGTGCTCGAGGTCAAAAAAAAAAAGTATCATTGCAATTCATTGTATTTATATGTATTTATGCAATTCCATTGTATCATTGCAATTCATTGCATAATTATAATATATAGATTCAAAGTTAGAAACGCTTCATTTTGCCCTCCATAAAGTTCTTCCAACTTGGACCTTAGATTCGTGCTGGATGGCAGCCGACCCAACTTTTCAAGGCTTGAGGCGTCTCACCTCCAGGGTTTTAGAGAAAGGTCAGTGGGCAAGTCTCATCCTCCTATCGACACAGAAAGATGTAAGCACAGATAATCGAATTAAGATCCAAGGAAGGTGTATGGGTGTCATATGCTGTCATCTTCCATTAGCAGAATAGAACAAAAGATCGACATAGGAGAGTGAGTGTAGTGAGAAGAGGTGATGTAAGGTGAATGAAATTTGACGGAAGGATGCTTGGTTTGTCCACGTTTTGAGCCAGCCACTGGTCGCCTCGCGTCAAAAATCGGACTCCATGGTCAGGGTGACAGCTTGGATGCTCTTGTTGGTGGGTTCGTGCTTTCATACATTCGATATTTTGTTGTGAAACATTCAACGTTAGATATACAATGACTACACGATACAATGTATACATGTCACATAGCATCATTTTGCGTCATCAAGTTGCATCATCAAGTCTATCCTACTGATTCCATGGTGAGGGAGCAGCTTTGCAGGGTTTCTGCCCAAAAACAGAGTTCAATGATGCAAGCAGTGCAATGATATGGAGGAATTCAACCTCGCACAGGCACTCTTTTCCAGCTTTGTTGTACTTCCGGCCCCTTTGTGATTCCATTCCTTAAATGAATTGATAGGAAGACTAAGTCGTCTTCTTGGTGACAACGGAATTTGCATGGAATTTGCACTTGCAGGCAAAAATCCAATGAAGCCTGAGATTTTGCAGCAAAGTCTGGTACGGTTGTATAGTGATACGTACCGTAAATACGACAATACAATGACACATACTCCAAGTTGCAGCGCATGTTGACGTTAATTCCACCAACTTTCATGGCCTCGAGTAGAATGTCACAGCCTGAGAAGTTCCATTTGGAGAAAGTTGCTCACCTGGCTAAAGTGCAAACCTGAGCAGAGTTATGACATACAAGCTGCAAAAGGTCTATTTTTTGAGATCATCATGAATGTATCTACATGTATCTAAAGAATCATACCTATATTGAATGATACATTGAAGATAGATGCCATCGACCTCCACCCCAACCGAGTTTTCATTGGGATCACTCTACAGGTGACCAGCAGTCACAGCCGCGCAGCGGCCATGCTGGGAGTTGGAAGCTCATTGGGAGTGATGCTGTGATCCAAAAGAAAAACACCCCGCTAAAAAACATAGTCCTAATGCTGGATTTTCAGATTTTCAATTAAACAATGGTAAACACTATTTTGAAATTATTGATCTTTTGGTATTCAGTGAAACCATTTCTTGCCATCACTCTGTGGCTAAGATTCACAATGGAGCCGAGACAGAGGAGGCAGCAACGGCTGGTACTGTCTCATACATCTTGACAAGTGAAAACAGTCATCTTTGTATGATCACTTGATGTTGGTCAATGTTGCCGGAAACCAGAACTCGTGAACCTTTGCAGTCAGTGTGTATTTTTGGAATTCATATGTCTCATTTTCAGCAAATCTGAAGTGATCAGACTCCATAGTGACATGTCCTAATTAAAAGTGGTAGCCAGCATTTCGCAATCATGGTATCCTGACTGCAGGTGCTGCAAAGATGCCTTGCCCAGGCAATTCTGTTGATGTGAGAATTATTCACTTGTCACTTGGAACACTTTCTACAGCGAAAAAGGGAGGTAAAGTCAAGATTGCGAATTCCAGATTCCTTTCCTTTCAAAGATCCTGGATCTTCCAGATATGTAAAAATTCTGCCTTTTGGTAGGTTTTTCGGGAACGCATTTTACATTACTTGGAAGATCGTTATACAAATCTTTGTCAGGAGGAAGCTGAAAGGGATGCAGTCAGATTTGCTCTAAATCGGCTCTACAGTGCGGCGGGGGTGGCTCAGGGAAGTTAAATCCTCAAAGTATCTTTTTAAGTAGACATCAAAGGCACGCAAAAACAGAATCAACATTAGTTGGTGATAATTTCGAGATTCTGAAGAGACATTTTTTCTAAATTAAGGCACCCAATCAATCAGCATCAATGACGATCACGGTTGGCTGAGGTGGACTTCTACCGTCAGCGGCTGATGACTTTGCGACCCAGCTTGAAACCTGGAGATCCCGTGGGGTTGGAGGGTGGCTCCACTTGGATTCGTTGCAATGGAAGAACTCAAGTTGTTGGTATTAAAATAGGTAGATCTAGATACTCAAAGGTCATTTTTTCACAAAAAAAGTTAAGACGTGTCCAGACATGAAGCATCATAAACCGTTAGTTGATTCTGAGATTCTTGTCAAAATATTCTCTGACATGATACACACACACACACACATAAGACCTTCAATGAGCATGGCTTGCATAAGACCACATGAATTGTATCTAGCAGACAGAAAACAACAAAAGAGATACAACTGACAAATCAATTCGCGCAGCTTGCAGGAGAAGCTACCGCTGTGAGCCGTGCCCGGGAGTTGTTGAGGGACATGGAAAATGAGGTCGCCGCCTCCCGACGGAATCTACAGGCGGGAGATGTCAGCTGTTGAATGCTGTTGAATATGATGTTGATGGAAGAAATCCAGTTGATATGGTAAATATCACATTATTTACAGGGTTTATACATCACAGGTGGTGCAGGATTTCTTCCATCAACAGTATTGATTGTAGAATATTATAGTTGAATGCTTTTTATGATAATTAGGTGTTGAATGTCGTTGATAGGTATTGATGCTTTCTGGAGCTTGCTGCTGCCACAGTTTATCCACAGAAGTTACCCAACTTACATCATTTTGCTTCTGCAGGGCACCACTCGGCCATTGGTTGGCTCGAAGAGCAACTACGAGGCAGGCAGATGTGGTCAAATGTAGGGGTAGACCCAAGGTAATGGGAACACAAATGAACAATGAGTGAGCATAAGAGAACCCTACTCATAGAATCTCATGCAACTCATCCATATTCACAGGATCTCTTGAGTAAGTCATTAAGCAGGCACGTGGTCATACCATCATGGCCTATACATAACTTATGGGGGGGGGGGCAGGGCGGAGCCAAAAACTCAGATTTGCCAGGTCTTGTCGCAATCTCTGAAGGAGACCCAGCGACAATGTGAGAGTCTCAACCAAGAGATGGTCAGAAGCTGAGGTCTTAACGTGTGGATTTATCACTATTGGTGGTATCGCCTTCTCTCAATGAAGTGGTTTGGGTTTATGACCATCCGGGGTTAATATTGCTTGATAACCCTTAAACATTGTGTAGAAGCCAGTTGCAACCTGCTGCATTTTTCATCGCAGCATTTCGGCTGCACTTTGTCAATAGGAGGCACCTCGCACGCGGTTGGGCCAGATGGGAGGCAATGCCAGCTGCTGCGAGAAAGCATGCAAGACCGAGACCCATCGTGTGGTTGGGTGTCCGGTGCTTGATGTTGAGATGGTGGAGGCGATTCCTGAGGAGAAAGACCACGAAGACCAGATCGTCACACCCTCCGAGCAGTGCTCTCAGGACTCTTCTCCAGCGGCTGCAGCGTCATTCAAAATGTTGCTGCGTAGCATGAGCTTTCCAGCACTTGATACAGAAATTGCCAGGGGTGTCTCACTTTCCGCCACTCTACGTCGGATGGGTCGCTTGTGGATACCCATGATTTGCTTCAAAGGATTTTGATTGTTTGCCCTTGTCATTTGTGTAAGCTGACCAGGATTTGCGGTTCAGACACTGAGACTGATTGCATCCAAGGATGGTATCGCCCTTGGACATGGAGGAAGAAGAGCGCAAACAACTCTTCAACATCTCATTTCCGGTTAAGTCATATGATGTGTTTCTGTCCCACACCTGGCGGAATAAGGGTCGCTGGAAGGTTTGCTCGCTTCTCATGCAGTGCGGATGGTGGATCTTTGGATTGGTCTGGTTTCTGGCCGTAGCAACGGCCATGCTTCTTTGCGTGAGTGGAGTGCTTCCAATGCCTTTGAGAAGGAGAGCAGACACCATGGGCTTCGATGCGGAGTGTCCATTCGGACCGTGGGTGTTTATTGCGAACCTTCTGGCATTTGTGGTCACTCCGATTGTGGTCCCATACCTGCCAGAGTCTTTGTTTCCAACATGCTTCCTAGATGCCTGGACCATCTTGCAAAGGTTTGCTTTTAATTTCTCCAGTTCATGTGGGGTCCAATATTTCAGCCAGCATCTCTGTCTTCCTTACAGCTTGCATGGGGACATATCTTGCGGATCCAGTCAACCAGGGGTGAGTAACCGGGGTGGATGTTTTTTTCCGCCAGACGAATTTGCACGCTTGTGTTGAAACAGCCTAAGGATGTGGCTTGCATCTCCCAAGTGGACGAAGACCTTAAACAACGTGGGGTCTATGGCCTTGGGGGCTCCTTGAGTGTGGCGAAGGAGTTGCGCATCTTGTGGGGCCCATCGTACTTGCCGCTTGGGTGAAGTCAGTAGTTGTAGCAGCCTTCAAGCAGCTGAGGCAGTCATCACACTGCTATCAGCTATCTATTTTGGATTGAAGCCAGACCGTGGAGCCATAGTGGTAAATGGACAGCCATCTTAGAAATTGAAACACGCATTGTAAAGGGAGCCTCCCTTTTCTATCTTTTTCTTGGGGTCAATGTCCTGGAGTTTTGCAAATGACCCCATCCAAGTGGCTGCAAGTGGTTTTGTATGGTTTTGTTGTTTGGTTTCTCCCTCGCCATTGAAGCATGATTCGTTATACCCCCCTTATTTGCTGGGGCTCAACCCCTAAGCTGGCTGTAAACGCCTCGAGGAAATGGCATTCACAAATAGCGGCTCCCCCATTCCAACGTGTTCTCTCATGACTGGATCATTCCGGGAATCATCCGTTTCTCGTTGTCCTGGCAGGTTGCATGCATACACAAATCCATACATACATACATACCTACACACATACATACGAAACCAGGTCGCGTTTGTGGTGTGTCTTCGAGCTGGCGGCATATCGAAAGGCCAATCCCGACGGCAAGATTCGGTTGGCTCCGTTGTTCGTTGAGCGTCAGGCGGAACGTCGTGTCGAAACATCTGAGAAGTAACTGCTTTTTCTGATCAGCTTTTAAATTTAAGTTGGTTAAATTCACATATCGATACATATCGGGGTTTAGCTACAGCAAAATGCAAGGCCAAGCAGCAGAAAACCGGGGGAACCAACAACTGGGGGCATCCTTGGTCTATTGAATCCACACAGGTCTTCTTACTGATCCTGGGAAGCAATGTCGTATCCCTACTTCTCTGGTTTTCCATTGGGTTCAACATTCCGTTCGGCAGCGCTGCAAGCATTGTTGTCCTTTCACCCATATTTTTTGTTCTCCATGCTAACAGACGGAACATGGCTGAAAAGCAACAGCTTCTCTCGGACCTCGAGCATTTCGATCTCAACGATGTAGATTGTAGACTTGAATCTTGGAGTTGTTCTTGAATTGGGTCGTGCGATATGAATTTTTTTGATGGGTTTGTTTGCGAAATACCATTCGTTTGGGATATCCAAATCGACCCCCGCGTCCACCAGCTGCTGGCATGGGATGAGTCAATGAATTGCAAAGGTTAAAACACCAATTTGTTCATTGTCGGTGGAGCAACACCTACTGGCCCTTGTTGCCACAGCACAGCAAGCGCCGAGGAAAGCGACCGAAAGCTTGTACTGGCCACCATCAGGGATTGGTACGGCAGCGAGCAGGCTTTCATGGAAGAAGTTCGCGGACCTTTGCGGAAGGAGTCGTAAAAAACAATGTTTGTACTCCCCCAAACATTAAATATGCCTTACAAAAGATTTTTTGTTCTAAAGCGGCTGTTTTCCAGCATGGATTTCCAGCCAGGGAGTCCATCCTCTTTTTTTTTGTGTAGGTCGAATTGCTTAGAGATTCTGGTTCATTGACTAGGGGTGTTTGTGTTGCTTTCAACAACCAAATGAGGGGTTCAAAGCGCCAGTTGGCTAGACCTCCAGTTTGAGCTGTAAGAGGAGTCAATCGTGAATCCTAGAAATGGGATCCGGGGTACTACAATAGTGCTCCTTTCGATGGTCGTTTGTTTCAGTATTTAGGACCAAAAGTATGTTATTTATAGATGGCGGCTCTCACGGATATGTAATATAAAACCCACTTTATTTTTGGATATGTCGTCATGGTTGACGTGGGACTTCTGGACCACTGATAGCCATGGCTACCGCTGTACGGTCCACGGTACGATCACTCTGCAAGGAGTTGCTGAACAGCTCCTCGAACAGCCTTCCGTTGAGCTATGGCTTGCTGATTGTAGCTGCGCCACTTAGTGTGGCTGGGCGTTTGGATGGACTTGCAGACAAGTTTGCTCAAGTTTGCTGATTGGTTTCGCCGAATTTGTTGTGTTCCCTGAAAACAACTAAGAAGCATCATTTCTTTTGACGCAATTTGTCGCACCCAGGTTGCCCTAGAAGACATTGTGGCCTATCTGATGGCAAGTGCTCCTTTAGAAAGTCTCTTAGGAGAGCTTTGCTCAACGTATTCGTTGGGCAGTGTCTTTATTTTGATTTCATTTCAGCTGGCTTGGTGGCTGTGTGACATCACCTCCGCCACACGTTCTTCGAAGCTAGTGGACTATGCAGTGACCGCTCTGATCTGTTTGGGCTGGTTTGTCTTTTCCATTTTTGGCTTCATCATTGACCGCTTCACGTCAAAGAGCAATCTTTGGGCAGGCCTAGCATGGGTATGCGTGAATTTCCTCGTTGTGTGCCAGAGCCATATCCTTCTGTGCAGGAGGTCGAAACGGTCAACACAATAATCCACCCAAAAAATCACGCATTGTCAATTACGATGTGTGTTTGCCAAGCTTTGCTAAGAAAATGTATAGAAACAAATCCGTTTCTGAAAAAACACGAAGAGACGGTTTTTCTTAGGCCTGCTAGGCCTCGGTGGTTTTTCTTCGGAGTTTGGTACCACGTTTACTCGGTTCATCTGAGACTTGGAGTTGGCTTCCGAGAAGTTTTGGCTTGTTTTGGAAGAAGGCTTCCGAGCAACACTTTTTGCGAGCGTGGAAAAGCATCGTTTTGGAAAAGCATGTAAAACCACGTTTTTGTTGTCGCCGGATAGTAAATCACCAGTCATGAACCACCAAGTATAACCGTTGCATATATTCTATATGACTCTTAGTTGATTGGGCACGAGTGGGAAAGCGACCTAAGGAACTAGCATCATGATACCCAACACATCCCAACACTAGACGTAGGTTTTTTCACCTATCGAGTTTCTCCGAAGTAACTACGGGCACCAGGTTGACAAAATGTTCCACTTGGCTCAGGTACAGCAGGCAGATGGGAATGAAAAGTTGGTGGAGTCCATGGGAAGTGTCAAGGCAATGCGAGGGTGGGATGTGGAAAGAATGGGAGTTTGATTCGGAATGATTTAGATAATATACTAATATACTGATACAGTGATATATTTAAAGTGAAATACAGCAAAATACAGAATCCCTGATTGCTGCTGCAAATCAACATCAAATCAACTATATACATGCACTTGAACTCATTTTTCATCGACTGATATCTACAGTTCATACACTCCAGAAACCCAGTAAAACAATTGATTTTTTTGCTCCCTTTCGGATGGTTGTGAAAGATGTGTTACCTGTACAATGGAGGGAATTTTACTGCTATGTTACTTTACTCGCGGGTATATTTTTCGAGAAGCGGAGCCATTGCGTACAAGAAGATTTCATGAACTTAGCATGTATGTATATACACACAGTAATTTTAGTGGAAACGTTAAGTTATGTTAAGTTTTACAGTGATACGGACGATTCATCATGAATGTG